>UCOH01012455.1:0-36531 GCA_900474275.1 Synergus japonicus | reverse complement strand
TAAAACATTCTGTGAAATTTTAAAGGATTTCATGGAATTCGATAAAATTTCTAATGATTTTAAGGGATTCTAAATGTGAAGGCATTTCAAGAGGTTTCTAGGCAGTTTTAGAGATTTTCACTAATTTTAACATGAATTTCAAGAGATTAATGATTTTTAAGGTTTTTATGTGCATTTTTAACGATTTTTAAGTAATTTTTACGAAATTCAAGAGATTTTTAGGATATTAAAACGATTTTGTAAAATTGCATAGGATTTTAGGATATTTCGTGAAATTTTAAGTAATTTTAAAAGCTTTGTAAGAGTTTTCTAAGGTTTCAAGGAATTTGAAATATTATCCTGAAATTTTAAGGAATTTTATGAGAGTTTTAATAATTTTAATTGATTTCGAGAGATTTTTCTGATATTTAAAACATTCTGTGAAATTTTAAAGGATTTCATGGAATTTGATAAAATTTCTAATGATTTTAAGGGATTCTAAATGTGAAGGCATTTCAAGAGGTTTCTAGGAATTTTTAGAGATTTTCATGAATCTTAACGGAGATTTCAAAAGATTTATGATTTTGAAAAAATTATTTTTTTTTAATGATTTCTAAAAATTGCGAGGGATTTTTCGATATTTCTAATAATTTTAATGGGTTGCAAGAGATTTTTCTGATTTTTAAAAGCTTTTGAGAAATTTTGAAGGATTTCATGGAATTTAATAAGATTTCTAATGATTTTAAGAGATTTTTAATGTCAAGAAATTTCAAGAGTTTTTTTAAATGAATTTTTGGAGATTTTTTAAAATTTTAATTTGGATTTTAAGATATTTATAATTTATTTTCATGGGTTTTATGCATTTTTAGAGGATTTCAAGACGTTTATGGGAGTTTTAAAAAATCTTAAAAATTTTAAGAGATTTCAAAGAGTTTTTAGGATTTTTAAATTTTCATGTAGGATTTTCATTAGGAATTTCACAAGATTTTTAGGATTTTCAAAAAATATTTCTAATTTATAAAAGATTTCGTAATATTTTTAAGGATTTCATGGAATTTAATGAAATTAATAATGATTATAAGTAATTTTAAGAGTTGAGAATTTTCCACAGTTTTGTAGAAATTTTCACTAATTTTAACATGAATTTCAAGAGATTAATGATTTTGAAGGTTTTTATGTGTATTTTTAACGATTTTTATGTAATTTGTACGAAATTCAAGAGATTTTTAGGATATTAAAACGATTTTGTAAAATTGTATGGGATTTTAGGATATTTCGTGAAATTTTAAGTAATTCTAAAAGTTTTGTAAGAGTTTTATTAGGTTCTAACGAATTGGAAATGTTATCCTGAAAATTTAAGGAATTTTATGAGATTTGTAATAATTTAAAGTGTGATTTCGAGAGATTTTAGTTTGTCATGGAATTTCAAAAGGTGTTTAATAGGAACTTTCAGTGATTTTAACATTGATTTCAAGAGATTAATGATTTTGAAGGTTTTTATGTGTATAGGATTTTAAGATATTTCGTGAAATTTTAATAGATTTTAAATTAAAAGCTTTGTAAGAGTTTTATGAGATTTCTAATAATTGTAAGCGATTTCTAAAGGTTCCTTGGAATATTAGAGATTTTCATGAAGTTTAACATAGATTTGAAGAGATTAGAGAAGTAAAATATAATATGAAAAAAGAAGGTAAATGCGCGCGTTCGTTCTTGTTAAGAATAAAAGCACAAGTTATCAGGAAGTTACCTATTCTGCTATATATGGAAACCATAACTCAACGCCGGATATATAAAGTGTATGTTGAGCGAAGAGTCAGTAATAGGGAATAATCGTCGACATAGGCACACATTCACATTCACATTTACATATATGTACTTATTTGTACTTGATGCATTTTAAAGACACATGTATTGCGCAAATGAAGAGAACATTTGCAGAAACTAATCGATCCTCTGTCAGGTGGTAATAAAGGTGACGGTAATGACAACGCGGATGATGATGATATAGTAATAATGGTGCTGTTGGTGATAATGCCTTTATCGATGGTTCTAATATAGTACTAACGTCTTCTTTATTCACGTAATATTTCAATTGCACACTATATAAAGTGTGAGGGAATTTAATGGCTTAAATCCGATTAGATTTTCATAGTAGAGGTAGGTACCATGTCGAAAATCAATTCATATCGAACACCTATTTACCATAATTTGTATTTATCCGAATTGTCAACTGACATAATCTTGTCCTATATGGTTTTTACTATATTTTTTATTATATCGAATTGTTATTTGGCATTATTTTTCTTTTTTCTTATAACCAAATAAACTAATTAATTAATAACTATATATATACTTACCGTATTTTTTATTTATCCGAATTGTGAAAATCCTTGAAAATTCGTTAAAATCTCTTAAAATATTTTTAGAAACCTCTTGAAATTCTTTAAAATTCGCGAAAATCTCTTAAAATTTGTAGAAATATTTGGAAATTCCTTAAAATTCTACGATAATATTCCCTTTATATCCTTTAAAATGTATTATAATTATTAGAAATCTCCGAAAATTCCACGAAAAATGTCTAAATTCTTTAAAACCCTTAGAAACTGTCTAAAATCTCTTAAAATTTTATACAAAACCTTCCAAAACCCTTAAAATTCGTTGAAAAATCTTAAAATTCCTCCAAATTTTACAACATTCAAAATCCATTAAATTCGTTTAAAATTCCACTAAATATTATAAAATCCCTTAAAATTCTATAAAAATTATTTAGAATTTCTAAAATTCTCTTAAATTTATTGAAAATTACTTGAAGATCGTCAAAATCCCTTAAAATTCATAAAAATCTCTAAAAATTCCTAGAAACATCTTGAAATTCTTTAAAATTTAAAATCTCAGTAAATCATTAGAAATCTCGCAAAATACCATGAAATCCTTAACAATTCTATAAATTTTTTTAAAAATTTGAAAAATCTCTTGAAATCTTTTAAAATTATGAGAAATCTCATAAAAATCCATCAAATCCATAAAAATTCCACAATATCGATTAAAATTTATTTAAAATATTAGAAATCTCATCAAATTCCATAAAATCCCTCGCAATTTTTAGAAATCTTTTAAAATAAAAATTTTTAATACTATCAAACCCTTTAAAACTTTTTCAAACCGTTTTAAATCCTCAAAATTTCACAAAAACCTTAAAAATCGCTTGAATTTGTCGAAATATTTAGAATCCGTTAAAATTCTTGAAAACTTCAGGAAAATATCTTGAAATCTCTTAAAATTCTATGAAAATTTTCAAAATCATAAATCTTTTGAAATCCACGTTAAAATTCATGAAAATATCTAAAAATTCCTAAGAATGTCTTGAAATTCCTCCATAATTTAAAATCCCTTAATATCATTAAAAATGTTATCAAAGTCCACGAAATCCTTTAGAATTTCATAAAATCTTTTAAACTTATTAGAAATTTCATACAACTCCATTAAATCCATAAAAATTCCACAATAGCTTTTAAAAAATGACTAATTTCTTGAAAACCCTTAAAATTTGACGAAAACCTTCGAAATCTTTGTAAATTTTACAAAATCTTTTAAAAATCATAAATCTTTTGAAATCCACGTTAAAATTCATGAAAATATCTAAAAATTCCAAGAAATGTCTTGAAATTCCTCCATAATTTAAAATCCCCTAAAATCATTAAAAATCTTTGAAAGTCCACGAAATCCTTGAAAATTTCATAAAATCTTTTGAAAATCTGAACAATCTCTTTAAAATCTTTTAAACTTATTAGAAATTTCATAAAACTCCATTAAATCCATAAAAATTGCACAATATCTTTTAAAAAATGACTAATTTCTTGAAAACCCTTAAAAAAATTTCAGCGTTTTGAAAACCCTTAAAATTCGACGAAAACCTTCGAAATCTTTGTAAATTCTACAAAATCTTTTAAAAATCATAAATCTTTTGAAATCCACGTTAAAATTCATGAAAATATCTAAAAATTCCTAGAAATGTCTTGAAATTCCTCCATAATTTAAAATCCCTTAAAATCATTGAAAATTTTATCAAAGTCCACGAAATCCTTTAAAATTTCATAAAATCTTTTAAAAATCTGAAAAATCTCTTTAAAGTCTTTTAAACTTATTAGAAATTTCATAAAACTCCATGAAATCCATAAAAATTCCACAATATCTTTTAAAAAATGACTAATTTCTTAAAAACCCTTAAAAAAATTACAGCGTTTTGAAAATCCTTAAAATTTGACGAAAACCTTCGAAATCTTAGTAAATTCTACAAAATCTTTCAAAAACTATAAAAAGCTTCTGAAATACCTCAATAAAATTCCCTATAAAGTTTTAAATTCCTTATTTAAGGGGTTATTGTACTTTATACGCTAAAAATGTCTTAAACTATGTAAAAAAATTTTTTGTATTAACTTCATTGCATGTTTATATTGAAAATATATATAATATATAATAAATAAATATATAATATAAAATAAATTAAATTAAATAAAATTAAAATGCAATAAATAAAAGAAAATTTAAAATAAATAAAAATTACGTTAAATAGGTGTTCTTTAACTTTATTTTCGACCAGCTGAAACCTAGGAAAAATGAAATTTGGGAAATGTTCATACGCCTCAGAGAAAAGAAAGATCAAATCAAAAGTTGAATGTAAAGATAATAACTGTTAAAGAGCAGGCAGAAGGAACAAAAGACTAGTAGAGGAAGTAATAAAAGAGGCGTTCATAGTAATGTTGCCAGGGCAAAAAGAGCAAGTAAGAAGAAAATAAGAGGAGCTAAAGAGGAAGAATTAGCAGCAGTATACTGCTGCTAATTCCGGTAACGGAACAGCATGCATTCTCTTTAATCGATGTTCCAAAGACAATGAGGTGCGGATATTTATGGGTTTCTTGTCTAGAAGAGAACACGGAATATGTATATAATATAAAAAAGTATTATATACGAATTATAATAAAATAGTACGATTTACAATAAAATAATACAAAATATAATAAAACAACACGAATTATAATATAATACGAAAGTACTGCTGCAGAAGCCCTTATGTCCAGCAATATAGCACCTGAACCATGTATCTTCCTCAAAAAAACTGAAAAAAAATCGATATAAATTATTCCTGGAGATACCTACTTCTTGTTATGAAATACGTACGTGTTTACTCACAATGGCGACTCTCTCGACTTGAAAAGACCGATCATCGATTCCCCAGTTACTGAGCGAGTGTATTTATTCCGGGCCCTGTCTCCCTCTCATTTTTTCAGGATCTATTTTTTTTCAAGACACACGCTTGCGGAAACTGGGCCCTTTATACATACACACACATAATGTTGCGCGAGCGTCGATTCGATTCAAAAGAAACCTGTAACGGTCGTAGGAGGAGTCGTGGGAAAGCGGTCGGAGGATTTCGTTGGTTTTGGACCGAACACGGGTCGACTCATTGTCTGACACACGACCATGTACCAGGGGTGCCCCTGAAGCGTCTCACGTATCACCTTCCCCTTAGCAATCCCTGACAATCCCGAAGGCTGTGTGGAGCGAATTCCACCCTTCTCTAATAATAACGGAAGGGAAACGGCTCCTCAGATACTCGTCACGTCACAAAACGCACAAAACGTCACATATGTGAGGGATTATTATTTATGACAGGAGTTTAATATATCGGAGGGAAGAATCTCGACTGGATCTTACGCGGTCATAATCGATCCCTAGATTAAGATTCTTTCTCTGAAGCTGTCGCTCACCCTCTTCATTTAAATCTGATGATGCACCTGATTCATGAGAGCAAGGTGAATTTTAAATTCGCATGCGGGTTTTGACTAAAATTGTTTAGAGGGGGCCTCACTAGTTTTTCCCTTTTTAGTCGGGGCCCTGATGAGGAAAACTAGTCGGGGCCTTTATAGGGAAAACTAGTCGGGCCCTGATGGGGAAAACTAGTCGGGTCCCTGATGGGGAAAACTAAGCGGGCGCTAGATCGTAACGCTTTTGTCAGTTAGGCCCCGACAGGGACCTGATTAGTTTTTTCCAGATTAGAACTTCTACTCCGGGCCACGCTAGAACCCTAATTTACATACCCGGTAATTCTCAGAACTCCATTTCATCATGAGACTGGAACGTACAGCAAAATGAAGAGGACAATATTTTTTGTAACCTAACTGATAAATACTTACCTGACTAGCACCAGACGGGGCCCTGATTAGTTTTTTTTCCAGATTAGAACTTCTAATCCGGGCCACGCTAGAACCCTAATTTAAATACCCGGTAATTCTAAGAACTCCATTTCATCATGAGACTGGAACGTACAGCAAAATGAAGAGGAAAATATTTTTTGTAACCTAACTGATAAATACTTACCTGACTAGCACCAGACGGGGCCCTGATTAGTTTTTTCCATATTCGAACTTCTAATCCGGCCCACGCTAGAACTTTAAATGGGGAAAGATAAGGGAATTTTTACACGGGAATAATACTAATAATAATAATAATAATAATAATAATAATAATAATAATAACAATAATAATAGAGAAAATTATTCAGCTATTAAAAAATGTGCAATTTATCGCATATATCGATGATAATTGATTTCGAAATAAGTTTTTCTGTCTGGGGTCCAAAACCTGAAAAACTTGAATTGCATCAAATTGGTCAGGTGTCTGCGTCCTTTTCGAGGGATGAAAAGGACGAGTCATGGCAGTTAGAATCAGGAACAAGAAGAAACTCCACCCCTCCAAGAGACCCTGGGGTCACATGAAATAAAAATCATCGCAACGAGCTTTCACAAACCTGCCCCGATTATCAAGGTTCCTGAGAACCCCATAGAGTGTTGAGGCCACGTGAGCGAAGTGTGACACGTGAAGGGGAGCAACGAGCAACGAAAAAGTCCCCTATTTTCATGATTGCAGGTGCCCTGACATGGGAAGATGGGATACGCCGATTTCTAAATTGATTTTTGCTAAATCACTCCTTCATATTATCTTAGGTCAAATACTGAAGGATTTTTGACTTGGCTTCTGATGGGGTTCTGACAGGGTCCTGGGCAGTTTTCCCTACTTCTGATGGGGTGATTAGTGAAATATAAGATGATTAGTGAAATTTAAGAGATTTCAAGTGATTTTAAAGAATTTTTTTTAGGAATTTAAGGACATTTCACGAAATTTTAAGTGATTCTATTGAATTTAAAAGAATTTTCAAAGACTGTAAAGATTTTCAAGAGCTTTCACAGCAAGATTTAGAAATTATAAATCGTAAAGGACTTTAAGAGATTTTAGTGAACTTTAAGAGATTTCAAGTAATTTTAAGGAATTTAAAAGAATTTAAAAATATTTCGCAAGATTTCAAAGATATCAAGATTTCGTAAGGAATTTCAGAAGAATTTGAAATGATATAAATGGATTTCAATTTATTTTAAAGAATGTTTGAAGAATTTCAAGGACTTTAAAAGATTTTAGTGAAATTTAAGAGATTTCAAGTGATTTTAAGGAATTTAAGAGGGTTTCAAGAAATTTCAAGTGATTCTAGGGAATTTAAAAGGAGTTAATGATATTTCCCAAGAATAAGTGATTTTAAGAAATTTTTAAAGAATTTCAAAATAGTTAACGAGAGTTTAAAGATTTTAGAATATTTTTTAATGATTTGAAGGGATTTTAAATGATATTAAAAAATTTTAAGGGATTTTAAAAAGATTTCAAGTTATTTTAAGGAATTTAAGCTGATTTCAAGAAATTTTAAGTGATTCTAGGGAATTTAAAAGGATTTCCAAAGAATGAAAAGATTTCCCGGACTTTCACAAGATTAAAAAAATTGTAAGATATCGTAAAGGACTTTAAGAGATTTTAGTGAAATTTAAGAGATTTCAAGTGATTTTAAGGAATTTTAGAGGGTTTCAAGAAATTTCAAGTGATTATAGGGAATTAAAAAGGTTTTTATGATATTTCCCAAGATTTCAAAGATATCAAGATTTCCTATAGGATTTCAGAAGAATTTGAATCAATATAAATAGATTTCAAGTTATTTTAAAGAATGTTTATGGAATTCAGTGGAGTTCCGAGATTTTAATTTAATTTACACATTTTGTTAATTTTTTCAAAAGATTTTAAATGATATGAAAATTTTTTAAAGGATTGTAAATAAAACTTCCAAGAATTTAAGGATTTTCAAGAATTTTCACAAAATTTTTAATGATTTTAAAGAATTTAAAGATAGTTCGAGATTAAAAATATTTATAAATAATACAGGGGATTTTTATTGAAATTGAAAAACGTCAAAGGATTTTTAAAGATTTCAAGTCATTTTAAGAAATTTCAAAACATTCACGAAAGTTTCAAGTTTTTGAAGTAATTTGTCAAACCTCTTGAAATTTACTGATGAAATTACTAAAAAGTAAAAACTCTTCTACTTTTTAAAATTCTTTTTAATCTCTAGTTATTAAAATTTATGAAAATAATATAATCTTAAAATGTAGCTTAGTAATAATTTACATGAAAACCTATTTAAATTTTCTAAAAATATATATTTTCCCATATTTGCCAACAATATACAAATTATTAAATTTGCCAAAACATAAATAAATCTCTTATATTTTCATAAATATAATCAAATGCGAAAAATATTGGGATTTCCCTAATTTTTCAATAAATTGGTATATTAATAAGATATTACTACTGTATCATATCCCCATAAATGCCCAATAATATTAAAATATTTTTATCGAAACTAGAAATGCGAACCAGGGCCTCGTCAGTACCCTATTTCAAATATTAGGGCTAATTGTAGCAATTTCTGCTTTCTGCAAGAGTAAGACCTCAAAATTTGATGATTGAATTGTTTTTAACTGCTTCACATTGTATATAGAAGTGAGAATAGTTTCGACGAATCGATGAATCAGATCCGAACAATTCCTAATTCTCTGCAACTCGATCCCTTCGCACATGTACACGTGCATCCTGAAGGAATTCCGGATTGAAAGGCTCATCTGAAGAAGAACCAGATTGATCCAGGGTTGCATGCACGTGGTGAATTCTTGAATGAAAAATCGCTCCCTTCGCCCGGGGCATTTGCATAATGTTTCGTATGGAAATGACCGAATGGGGTTCGTAAACGAGCCTGCTGGCAGAATCTTTTGGCGGATTAGAGGGGGCGACTCACCCCTAATGTTTTTGCGGCATAGAGAGTTCGTATACCGTCCGAGGGCGCGTGGCCTGCATTAAATCTCCTGATCCTGACAAAGGACAAAGCGTTTCTCTCTTCCCAACTCTCACACATAGTTTGTCCCTGCTGCGCAATATCGCGCCCGTCAAACCATGTAATTGGATATTTAATCCGTTCCGATTTTTATTTCCCAATTTTCTTTTAAGTATTTTCAATAAAATTCCAATTTATTAGAATTTTGTTGAAAATTGTGTAGAAATTTCGATAGGGGTCTAGTGGGGCCCTGATGAGGAAAACTAGTCGGGCCCTGATTGGGGAAACTAGCCGGGGCCCTGCTGAGGGAAACTATTCGAGGCCCTGATGTAGGAAAACTAGTCGGGGCGCTAGATCGTAACGCTTTTGTCAGTTAGGCCCCGACAGGGCCCTGATTAGTTTTTTTCTAGACTAGAACTTCTACTCCGGGCCACACTAAAACCCGTAATTCTAAGAACTCAATTTCATCATGAGACTAGAAGGTACAGCAAAATGAAGAGGAAAATATTTTTTGTAACCTAACTGATAAATACTTACCTCACTACCGCCAGACAGGGCTCTGATTAGTTTTTTCTAGACTAGAACCCTATTTTAAATCCCCAGTAATTCTAAGAACTCAATTTCATCAGGAGACTAGAAGGTACAGCAAAATGAAGAGGAAAATATTTTTTGTAACCTAACTGATAAATACTTACCTCACTAGCGCCAGGCAGGGCCCTGATTAGTTTTTTCTAGACTAGAACTTCTAGTCCTGACCACGCTAGAACCGTACTTTAAATGTGGAAAGATAGGGAAATTTCTAAACGAGTAAGATTTCCTTAATAGTCAAGATTTCAAAAAAAAAAATATATATATATGTTTTCCACATTCCTATGCTGATTATAAATTATTACTCCTAATTATCTCTTCCAAATTAAGCTCCACCTGAAGAACTGATGATCTTTAGTAAACTCCTCCTTGGTGGAACTAAGGGTCAGGTTTCCGAGAAATTTCAGGGCTATAGAGAGGATGGATGACAGGGATCTGTATATCCTAAATCCCTCGGAAGGATTTGGATCCATCTGCATTTCTACAATCTACATCCTAGATTTCTGGGGTGGGGATGAGGAGGAATATCTGTGTGTGGTTAATCTGGTATGTATCGGACCCTCTCAGGAGTGGACCGTGACCTATAGGTGGCTGGTCGTTCTGTGGTCGTTTAAATTCCTCTTTTTTTTTTTTTTTTTTTTCTTTGGGGGAATTCGAGGGACCCAAGAAGAAGGAAGGAAGAGAAGATCTCGGCTGGGTAGAACCACTAATGATGCTTTCCGAGGCTTTGGGTTGCGTCGAGTTATGCGATACCCGACTTGGCTGCTTCTCTGACCGCCTCCTCGACCAATAACCTTAAGACGACGTCAAGACCCTAATATTCATTTCTCCATCCTACAAATTTATTCATGGCACTCAATAAGCAACTGGAGGCACCTCCATTTCGAATTAAGTTTTATTTGATTTTAGTTTTTATGACATATATATATATATATATATATATATGATCCGATTAATTTCTCGTTTTTACACACTTTTTGCTATACAAATAATTGAGATACGAAATAATTGAGAAATTTATCATTTTTGAAATATAGAAATTTGTAATCCCTTGACAAATTTCAGAAAACTTCATAAGTTGCGTAAAATTCTTTAAAATTCTTTTAATATCCTTCAAAATCCTTAAAATTACTTAACATCCTGTAAAATATTATCCCTAAAATTAAATCCGTTAAAATTATTTAAAACCCCTGAAATGTCATGAAATCCATTAAAATTCCTGACAATCTAATGGAATTTCGTAAAATCCTTTTGAAAGTCCTTAAAAAATAACTTAATATCTCAAAAAATATCGTTAAATTCCATGAAATTCCGTAAAATACCTCGAATCCCAATAATTTAAAATCTCAATAATATTCATATATTTATAATATTATAAATAATTTATTAATCAATTAACTGAAATTTAATATTTATATAAAAAATAAAAATTTTCTTTTAATTTTAGAATTTAGGTAAATATATTTCATTTTCTATAAAACCTCGTGGTATTTAAATACTAATGCAAATACAAATTTATATAATTTCTTTTCAATTAATGAATTTATTTATATTTTTTGTGTATTATTTTAATATATAATATTTATTTTTAATTAATTAATTTTTAAATTTTAATATTATATTTAAATTACTGGTAAATTACTTAGTATCCTGTATAATATCTTAAAATCCTTTTAACATCCTTTAAAATCTGCTTAAAGTCCTTTAAATTTCGTAAAATTACTTGATATTCTTTAAAATTCCACAACTTACCGACATAGCCCTTAAAATTAGACAAAATACCATGACATCTCATTAAAACTCTAAAAATTCCTGAAAATCAACTGAAATTTCGTAAAATCCCTTGAATTCCTTCAAAATCTTTTAAATTACCTAATATCCCATAAAATATCGTAAAATCCCTTAAAATTATATAAAATCTCATGAAACATCATGAAATCCATTAAAATTCAGAATTTGGTGAAATTCCTTTAAATTTTATAAATTCACTTCATATTCCTTGATATTCCTTAAAATTACTAAAAAGTCCATGAAGCCTCATTAAATCCTTTAAAATTATTCAAAATTCCATGAAATCTCGTTAAATACTTCAAAATACCTGAAAATTCAAGAAATCTCTTAAAATTTCTGAAAATAAAAATTCTTTCAATTTCTTATTATCATAAAATACTTTAAAATCCCTTAAAATTACTTATAATCCCTAATAATGTCAAATCCCAGAAAGTTACTTAAAATCACGTGAAATCTCAGGAAATTTCTTGAAATTCCTAAAAATCCAATAAAATCTCGTAAATGACTTGAAATTATTCAAAATTCCATGAAATCTCGTCAAATACTTAAAAATACTTGAAAATTCAATGAATCTCAACAAATCTCTTAAAATTTCTGAAAATAATTCCTGATAATCCAATGAAATCTCGTAAAATCCCTTGAAAGTTCTTAAAATAATTTAATATCCCTTAAAAGTTTTAAAACTTACTTAATACCCCATACAATATCTTAAAATTTCTTTAAAATCCTTCAACATATGCTGAAATTCCTTTAAATTTCGTAAAATAATTTAGTACTCCTTGATATTTCTCGATGTTCCATTAACTTCTATAAAATTCCACAAACTATCGTTATAAACTTTAAAATTACTTAAAATCTCATGAAATCTTATGAAATCCCTTGAAATTAACGAAAATCCCATGAAATCTCGTAAAATCTCTGAAAATGACTTAAAAGTTCTGTGAATTCAATTAATATTTTCAAAATCTCAATAAAATTCGAGAAACCCTTTTCAATTTCTGAACATTATTCAAGGTTCCATGAAATCTCATGAAATCTATTAAAATACCTTAAAATCCAGCGAGATATTTTATGTAATTTGTCGTCATTTTTAATAATTTTAAAGGGTTTCAAGAGATTTTTCTCATATTTAAATGATTTTTTGACAATTTTAAAGGATTTCATGAAATTTGATAAGATTTTTATGTAATATTTTTAAGGGATATAAAAGTTATAAAGAGATTTTAAATGTTACCGTAAAATTTCAAGAATGTTTTTGAGAATTTTAAGAGATTTTAAAGTATGTCATGGAATTTCAAAAGGTTTCTAAGAATTTTTAAAGATTTTCTCGAATTTTAACGTGGATTTTTAATCTTAAGGAATTTCAAGAGTTTTTTTTAGGAGTTTTAGAAATTTTCATGAATTTTAATGTGGATTTCAAAAGATTTATGATTTTGAGAATTATCATAGAATTAAAAAAAATTTCAGCATATTTCTTGAAATTCTAAAGGAATTCATGCAATTTTAAAAAATTGTAAAGAATTTTAATTGATTCTAAATATTTTTAAATTATGAGGATTTTTAAGAGTTTTTAAAGAATTTAAAAAGATTTCGACGATTCAAACGATTTTTACGGTTTTTTTTTTTTTAATTTTGAGGAATTTAAAACAGTTTGAAGGATTTTCATGGGATTTGAAGGAATTAAAAATTTTAATTTTTGTTTTAAAATATTTCTAAAAATTGCGAGATATTTTATGTAATTTGTCGTCATTTCTAATAATTTTAAAGGGTTTCAAGAGATTTTTCGGAATTTTAAAAGATTTTGTAAAATTTTAAAGGATTTCATGGAATTTGATAAGATTTCTTTATTATATTTTTAAAGGATATAAAATATATAGAGATTCTTGAGAAATTCTTGAAATTTTAAGAGATTTTAAAGTTTGTTATTGAATTTCAAAAGGTTTCCAGGAATTTTTAGAGATTTTCATGAATTTTAACGTGGATTTCAGAAGAATTATGAGTTTAAACATTTTTCTCGAATTTTTAAGGGTTTCATGAAATTTGTAGATATTTCTAATGCTTTTAATTGATTTTAAAGGATATAAAAGGGATTTGGATTGTTATAATTGAATTTAAAAGAATCTGAAGAAATTTAAAAAAATTTTAAGAGATTTTCACAAATTTTAAGCGATTTCACCGGTTTTGAAAGATTTCTTGGAATTTTAGGAGATTTTAAAGTTTGTTATTGAATTTCAAAAGATTTCCAGGAATTTTTAGAGATTTTCATGAATTTTAACGAGGATTTCAGAAAATTTATGAGTTTGAAAATTGCTTTCGAATTTTTAAGGGTTACATAGAATTTGAAGATATTTCTAATACTTTAATTGATTTTAAACGAGATAAAAGGAATTTGAATTGTTATCTATCATTAAGGGAATGTATTACTTACCGGATCCCTACCTTACCGACATTTTTTTCTCTGTAACGCTACGTCTACATTTATGGAGATACCACATTGAAAATTTCTATATTTGAAGCTAAAGCCTTAAGGTACGTTTATCTGGTCCTAAATATTGACATTTAAAAAAAAATGTTTTTGAAAAAATTTTTTACAAAAATTTAAGACCAGATAAACATATATTAGCATATTTTCTTTAATTTTATAAATTTTCACTTTGATATTTTTATAAATGTCGATATAGCGTTACAGAGAAAGAAGTGTCGGTAAGGTAGGGATCGGGTAAGTAATACATGCCCTTAAATTATTCTCTGTCTTTAATATAACTTTCTTATTATTAATCGTTTTGACAACGAAAATAATTTGAACATAATTTTCAAATTCGATATATTCACACATATTTGCGTAGTTTCTAAACCAATCAGATTTTCGAGAACAATTTTTTCGATATATTGGTAACATTTCTTTTTTAAGATAGGATCTCTTTTTTAAAATAGGATTAAGATATTATATATATATTTGTTATTCCAAGCATTATTCCATCAAAATATAATTCTTTATGATTAACTCAGTCTTTCCCTTCAGTTGAATTTTCTAAATTATTTTCATACGAGGAGATTCGTATGATAAAAAAACTGTAAAGGTAAATTCTTTGTTGGTTTTCTAATGGATATTCTGACAGGGCTTTTAAGGTAGTGGCTGATCTAGGTTCTAAATCGCTGACCGTAGTTTCCCTCTCGACATCCTGACAGTATCTCTGATCTTAATTCGGTCGACGATTTACCAATTTAATGCTATCAGACGTATAAGGAGTACCCTCTCTCGCGGAAGGACGAAGAGAGTCGAGACTCGAGTTAAGGGCTGAGTGTATTTCTCCAGGCGACTTTATCCGCAAAGCGACTGTCAAATCTCGCCTCGAAGGATCTGAACGTGCTGACATCTCGATTTGCACGTTTTATTTTTCCCCTGAAGTCAACTGAAGTTGAAGTCTGAAGCAGAATCAGCGTTGTGCTTTTGACTTTCGTTTAAACAGTCGCGGAATAAAATAAATTGCATTTTTAATGAAGAACAAAGGAGATAAAGTGACGGACTTAAAATTAAGAGGTGAATTAAAAGAAAGAAATAGAAAGCGCAGAAAACAAGGTAAAAGAGACTTTTTAAAAAGAGACCTGACTCTGATACGTAATTTCCTAACCGTAGAAAATTAACAGGTCTCGAGGTTCTCTCAAACTTCTACATCAGGACGTCAGACATCCTACTGCGAGGATAACTGCGAACGTGACCGCCTTTTTTTTCTTTTTTTTCTTTTTTTTTTTTTGTCTTTCCTTCTGTTTGTCGATAATCACCGGCTTCGGGGACCAGCCATATTTCACGTGTCGTTAACACCATTTGCTTAGCAAAAGAAACAAAGAGTACAAAAAGAAAAAAAGAATAACATAATAACTCAGACATGACAATTAGTTATATTATATATAGAATAAAAAGGTTTATCAATTTTATTAGGACAAATTATAATAAGACATCATCAAGCAAGGACAGAAAAGATTTTTTTTTATTCTATTCTAAAAAGATGATTGAGTCGAAGTCGAAATATCGTAACGATATTTTATATATATATTTTTTTTTATGTATTTTCGACAATCGAATCGTAAATTCCACACGTGAACTGAATTTGAAATTTTGAATTTGGTTTCGTTAAAAATAATTTTGTCATGAGTCGAAACTCGAAATACATTGAAAATCTAGGAATTTTAAGGGAACTTTATGGAATTTTTTAAAGATTTCATGGGAGAAAATGGAATTTTAAATGTTATCGTAGAGTTTTAAAGAATTTGAAAAAGTTTCTGGGAATTTTTGGAATTTTTCACGAATTTGATCAGATTTCAATCGGACTTCAAGAAAGTTTTATGACTTTTAAAATATGTATTTTTTGGGATTTAAATAAGGAATTTAAAACTTTATAGGGATTTTTATTGAGGAATTTCAAAATTTTTTAAAAATTTTGTAGAATTTACAAAGATTTCGAATGTTTTCGTCAAATTTTAAGGGTTTTCAAAAAGCTGTAAATTTTTTAAGGGTTTTCAAGAAATTTTTCGATTTTTAAAAGATATTGTGGAATTTTTATGGATTTAATGGAGTTTATGAAATTTCTAATAATTTACATAAAAGTATTTCAAGAGATTTTTCTGATTTTTAAAAGATTTTGTGAAATTTCAAAGAATTTCATGGGATTTGATAAGATTTCTTATGGTTTTCAGGGATTTTAAATGTGAAGGAATTTCAAGAGGTTTCTAGGAATTTTTAGAGATTTTCATGAATTTTAACGTGGATTTCAAAAGATTTATGATTATGAAAATTTTCGTAGAATTTTAAGAGATTTCAGGATATTTCGTGAAATTTTAAAGGAATTCATGCAATTTTAAGAAATTTTAAGGAATTTGAGGGGATTCTAAATATTTTTAAATTATGAGGATTTTTAACAGTTTTTAAAAAAAAATTTTTAATTTCGACAAATTCAAGGGATTTCTAAAAATTCTGAGGGATTTTATGTAATTTTTCGATATTTCTAATAATTTTAAAGGGTTTCAAGAGATTTTTCTGACTTTTAAAAGATTTTGTGAAATTTTAAAGGATTTCATGGAATTTGATGAGATTTCTAATGATTTTGAGGAATTTTAAATTATGGAGGAATTTCAAGAGGTTTTTAGGAATTTTTCGAGATTTTCATAAATTTTAACGTGGATGTCAAAAGATTTATAATTTTGAAAATTTTTGTAGAATTTCAAGAGATTTCACAATATTTCGAGAAATTTTAAAGGAATTCATGCAATTTTAAGCAATTTTAAAGAATTTGAAGAGATTCGAAATATTTTTAAATTATAAGGATTTATAAGAGTTTCTAAAGAATTTATAAATATTTCTACCAATTCAAGCCATTTTTAAGGTTTTTGAGAAATTTTAAAGAATTTAAAACGGTTTGAATGAGTTGTAAAGGAGTTTCAAGGAAATAAAAATTAATTTAAAATTAACAAATTTTTATTTTCAAAGATTTCTAAAAATTGCTAGGTATTTTATGAAAAATTTTCGATGTTTCTAATAATTTTAAAGGATTTCATGGAATTTGATAAGATTTCTAATGATTTTAAGGGATTTTAAATTTGAAGGAATTTCAAGAGGTTTCTAGGAATTTTTATAGAATTTCACTAATTTTAACATGAATGTCAAGAGATTAATGATTTTAAAGGTTTTTATGTGCATTTTTAATGATTTTTAAGTGATTTTTACAAAATTCAAGAGATTTTTAGGATATTAAATTAATTTTGTTGAAATTTATGGGATCTTAGGATATTTCGTAAAGTTTTAGTGGATTTTAAAAACTTTGTAAGAGTTTTATGCGGTTTTAAGGAATTTAAAATATTACTCTGAAATTTTAAGGAATTTTATGCGATTTCTAATAATTTTATGGATTGTCAATCGGAACTTTCAATCGGAATGAATCCGTTCTATCCGAGTCTATCGGAATCAATGCGAATGATTCCGAAAAATTCAGATTAATTCATATCGATTTTAAGTGGCCGGATATATTCGGATTGAAAGTTCGGATTAATTCTGATTAAATCGGATTGGCGGATTCATTCGGATTAAAGTTTCGGATTGATTTTGCAAGGGCATCGGATTAATTCGGATTGAAAATTTCCTTCGGATTAGATGGGAAGGAAACTGTTAGGTTTGAATACAAATTTCGAATTGATTTGAACAATTTCATATTGATTCGGAATGAATTTCAATCCGAAACTTTCGTCAATCCGAATTAATCAGAATTAATCCGAATGGATCCATTCTATCCGGGTCTATTCGAATCAATCGAACGATTCCGAAAAATTCGGATTAATTCTGATTAAATCGGATTGTCGGATTCATTCGGAGTTTTTAAGGAATTTGATATATTATCCTGAAATTTTAAGGAATTTTATGAGAGTTCTAATAATTTAAATGATTTCGAGAGATTTTTCTGATATTTAAAACAATCTGTGAAATTTTGAAGGATTTCATGGAATTTGATAAAATTTCTAAATGATTTTAAGGGATTCTAAATGTGAAGGAATTTCAAGAGGTTTCTAGGAATTTTTAGAGATTTTCATGAATTTTAACGTGGATTTCAAGAGATTAATGATTTTGAAGGTTTTTATGTGCATTTTTAACGATTTTTAAGTAATTTGTACGAAATTCAAGAGATTTTAAGGATGTTAAAACGATTTTGTGGAATTGTAAGGAATTTTAGGATATTTCGTGAAATTTTAGGGATTTTCACAACTTTCTAAAAGTTTTATGAGGTTTTAAAGAATTTGAAATATTATTCTGAAATTTTAAGGAATTTTATGAGATTTCTAATAATTTTATGTGATTTCGAGAGATTTTTCTGATATTTAAATGATTTTGTAATATTTTTAAGGATTTCATGGAATTTGATATGATTTCTATGTAATACTTTTACGGGATATAAAAGATATAAAGAGATTTATTTAAATGTTACCGTAAAATTTCAAGAATATTTCTGGGAATTTTAAGAGATTTTAAAGTTTGTCATGGAATTTAAAAAGGTTTCTAGGATTTCGTAATATTTTTAAGGGTTTCATGGTATTTGAAGATATTTCTAATACTTTGAATAGATTTTAAAGGATATAAATGGGATTTGAATTACTATCATTGAATTTAAAAGAATCTCAAGAAGTTTCTGAAAATTTTAAGAGATTTTCACGAATTTTTAGCGATTTCACAGGGTTTCAAAGGTTTCTTGGAATTTTTATAGAATTTCACTAATTTTAACATGAATTTCAAGAGATTTTTAGGATATTAAGACAATTGTGTTGAAATTTATGGGACTTTAGGATATTTCGTAAAGTTTTAGTGGATTTTAAAAGCTTTGTAAGAGTTTTATGCGGTGTTAAGGAATTTAAAATATTACTCTGAAATTTTAAGGAATTTTATGAGATTTCTAATAATTTTAAGTGATTTTGAGTGATTTTCATGAATTTTAACGTGGATTTCAGAAGATTTATGAGTTTGAAAAATTTCCTCGAAATTTTAAGGGTTTCATGGTATTTGAAGATATTTCTAATACTTTGAATAGATTTTAAAGGATATAAATGGGATTTGAATTACTATCATTGAATTTAAAAGAATCTCAAGAAGTTTCAGAAAATTTTAAGAGATTTTCACGAATTTTTAGCGATTTCACAGGGTTTCAAAGGTTTCTTGGAATTTTTATAGAATTTCACTAATTTTAACATGAATTTCAAGAGATTTTTAGGATATTAAGACAATTGTGTTGAAATTTATGGGATTTTAGGATATTTCGTAAAGTTTTAATGGATTTTAAAAGCTTTGTTAGAGTGTTATGCAGTTTTAAGGAATTTATGCGATTTCTAATAATTTTAAGTGATTTTGAGTGATTTTCATGAATTTTAACGTGAATTTCCGAAGATTTATGAGTTTGAAAATTTTCCTCGAAATTTTAAGGGTTTCATGGAATTTGAAGATATTTCTAATACTTTTAATAGATATCAAAGGATATCAAATCGATTTAAATGATTATCATTGAATTGAAAAGAATCTCAACAAGTTTCTGAAAATTTAAAGAGATTTTCACGAAGTTTAACATAGAATTCAAGAGATTATCGAAATAAAATACAATAAATTATATATATTATTAAAAAAGAACGTAGATGCGCGCGCGTTATTTCTTGTATGGTAAAATTGTTTACTAGAAGCTGCTTGCAAAAAGTGGAATCACTCAAAGAGTGGAGACGGAATGCCATAAATATCTTGTCGCTCGAATCTTCCACTCGAGGTTCCTTCTTGTGATCGTTGTCATTCCGTTACTCGGGAACCGGGTATGAATCTGAGCATCCGCCACGCCTCGGGGATCATGGAGACTCAAAGAGGAAGGACGGCAATTGGTAAGAGCGAACAGGTAACTGGTAATCAGGTAACGAATGGACATCGTCTTCGTCTTCGTCGTCTTTAGCTTCTATCAGAAGAAGCAGTTCCCATGGCGATTAAAGTTGTTTGCTGATAGGGCCCACCTCGCGTTGCCAGTTGCTCAACTAAATCATTTCTTAGCTGCTCTATGAGCTGTCTGGTTCCCGATTAAGCTGGATCCTCATTCTGAAGAAACAGGCTCATTACCATCCGGATAACGGCTACCATCACTCATCACCGGAGATTAAGAGTGTCTATGTCTGGCTGCCGAAGATGTTGATTACTGGTTGGGATTTGGGAATCAATGAATTGCATAAAAATGAGAACAATTGTTGATTCCATAATATGAAATTCGGTGAAATGGGAATTATGAAGAATTCGTAGAATTCCTTCAGAAGTTTGTCAGAAAAATACTTGGAACGGCTAAACTACTTTGACCTCTTCTTAAAACGTGAAAACGTCACCAAACTCTGGACATGAATTTTCCTATTAAATTTTTAATAACAGCTGAATCTCGGTGATCTCGGTGACGAAAAGTAATAAAAAATATAACAACCCCATAAAGACTCGAACTTAAATCCTAAAGAAATAGACTTTGAAAGACCTTGCTGACACTCAAGTTGACAATGTAGACATTTACGATCGAAGTCATCGGCGCGTAAAAGATTTTCTAAGGAACTTCTGAGATTTCGACCCAGCTCGTATTTTTCGAAGAAGACCGGAATCCACCGAAGAGGATCGGTAAACTTTGATGGGAAGAGACCATAAATGAAGTAAGAAGTAACATAGCGGCTCGTTGCTCGAGGGCTTTCAAGAGTCTGAGGCCCGCTTCGAGATTAACTAGATGCAGGCTAGGGGCAGAGAGCGCAACATCTTCGCATAATCCGACCTCCGAGCAAGAATTGCTCCTGCAATTGGATCTTGGATCTTGATTCTCTTCCGCTTCCTGTTCGAGATTCTGCCCTCAGACGAGAAGAAGGAAATGCTATCATTTTTCACGGCTCGTGGCTCCGCTGACCGAGAAAGAATGTTACCGATTGTAAAATTCTCGAAATGGAAGATTATCCTGTCTAGAAGAAAATATACCTTGGAACTCGTTACTTCAAAGAGAACTAATGTTAGAAAATTATTTATTATTTATTATCTATTATCTATTATTTATTATTTATTATCTATTATTTATTATTTATTATTTATTATTTTAGTTGAGTTCAAGTAACAGTTTTGAAAAATCCAGAATTGGTGAAGGCTAAATTGCTCTTATAATATTTCTTTGGTGCAAATAACAGTTTTTGGAATAGACACTATCTGGAGATTTTTCTGATTTTTAAAAGATTTTGGGCAATTTTCAAGGATTTCATGGAATTTTATAAGATTTCTAATGATTTAAAGGGATTTTAAATGTGAAGGGATTTCAAGAGGTTTTTAGGAATTTTTAGAGATTTTCATGAATTTTAACGTGGATTTCTAGAGATTTATAATTTTAATGGTTTTTGTAGATTTTTAAGGGATTTCAAGAGGTTTCTAGGAATTTTGAGAGATTTTCATGAATTTTAACGTGGATTTCAAAAGATTTATGATTATGAAAATTTTCGTAGAATTTTAAGAGATTTCAGGATATTTCGTGAAATTTTAAAGGAATTCATGAAATTTTAAGAAATTTTAAGGAATTTGAGGGGATTCTAAATATTTTTAAATTATCAGGATTTTTAACAGTTTTTAAAAAAAATTTTTTTATTTCGACAAATTCAAGGGATTTCTAAAAATTCTGAGGGATTTTATGTAATTTTTCGATGTTTCTAATAATTTTAAAGGATTTCATGGAATTTGATAAGATTTCTAATGATTTTAAGGGATTTTAAATTTGAAGGAATTTCAAGAGGTTTCTAGGAATTTTTATAGAATTTCACTAATTTTAACATGAATGTCAAGAGATTAATGATTTTGAAGGTTTTTATGTGCATTTTTAATGATTTTTAAGTGATTTTTACGAAATTCAAGAGATTTTTAGGATATTAAATTAATTTTGTGGAATTTATGGGATTTTAGGATATTTCGTAAAGTTTTAAGGGATTTTAAAAGCTTTGTAAGTTTTATGCGGTTCTAAGGAATTTAAAATATTACTCTGAAATTTTAAGGAATTTTATGCGATTTCTAATAATTTTAAATGATTTTGAGAAATTTTCATGAATTTTAACGTGGATATCAAGAGATTTATAATTTTAATGGTTTTTGTAGATTTTTAAGGGATTTCAAGAGGTTTCTAGAAATTTTAAGGGAATTTGACGATTTTTAAGTGGTTCCTACGAAATTCAAAAGAGTTTTAGGATTTTAAAAAGATTTCGTAGAATTTTAAGGGATTTTTAGAGATTTTCATGAATTTTAACGTGGATTTCAAGAGATTTATAATTTTAATGGTTTTTGTTGATTTTTAAGGGATTTCAAGAGGTTTCTAGAAATTTTAAGGGAATTTGACGATTTTTAAGTGGTTCCTACGAAATTGAAAAAATTTTTAGGATTTTAAAAAGATTTCGTAGAATTTTAAAGGATTTTAGGATATTTCGTGAAATTGTAAAGGGATTTATGCAATTTTAAGAAATTTTAAAGAATTTGAAGGGATTCGAAATATTTTTAAATTATGAGGATTTATAAGAGTTTCTAAAGAATTTAAAAATATTTCTACGAATTCAAGCGATTCTTAAGGTTTTTGTGAAATTTTAAAGAATTTAAAAAGGTTTGAAAGAGTTCCAAGGGGTTTGAAGGAATTAACAATTTAAATTTAAATTAAAAAATTTTTATTTTTCAAGATTTCTAATGATTTTAAGGGATTTTTAGGATATAGAAATAATTTTGTTGAAATTTATGGGATTTTAGGATATTTAGTAAAGTTTTAAGGGATTTTAAAAGCTTTGTAAGAGTTTTATGCGGTTTTAAGGAATTTAAAATATTACTCTGAAATTTTAAGGAATTTTATGAGATTTCTAATAATTTTAAGTGATTTTGAGAGATTTTTATGAATTTTAACGTGGATTTCAGAAGATTTATGAGTTTGAAAATTTTCCTCGAAATTTTAAGGGTTTCATGGATTTCAAGAGATTTTTCAAATTTTTAAAAAATTTTGTAAAATTGTTAATGATTTCTTTGAATTTGGCGAGATTTCTAGGAATTTTTAGTGATTTAATGAATTTTAACGTGGATTTCAAGAGATTTATGATTTCAATGGTTTTTGTAGATTTTTAAGGGATTTCAAGAGGTTTCTAGAAATTTTAAGGGAATTTGACGATTTTTAAGTGGTTCCTACGAAATTCAAAAGAGTTTTAGGATTTTAAAAAGATTTCGTAGAATTTTACGGGATTTTAGGATATTTCGTCAAATTGTAAAGGAATTTATCCAATTTTAAGAGACTTTTAAGAATTCTTAGTGCTTTTAAAAGGGATTCTAATTTGTTTGAAATTTGGAGAAATTTTAAGAGGTTTCTATGAATTTAAAAAGATTTCTAAGAATTGCGAGGGATTTGATGGAATTTGATGAGATTTCTAATATTTTAAATAAATTTTAAACGATATTGTGAAATTTTTATGGGTTTGATAGATTTTTAAGATATTTCGAATAATTTTAAAAGATTTCAAGAGATTTTTCAAATTTTAAAAAAATGTAAAATTGTTAATGATTTTTTTTAATTTATAGCGAGATTTCTAATAATTTACGTGGATTTCAAAAGATTTATGATTTTGAAAATTTTCGTGGAATTTTAAGGGATTTAAAAAGATTTTTATTTATCCAAATTGTCAAAATCCCTGAAAATTCGTTAAAACCTCTTAAAATATTCTTAGAAATCTCTTGAAATTCGTTAAAATTGGTGAAAATATCTAAAAATTCTGAGAAATTCTCAAAAAATTCCACGACGTCCTTAAAAATTCTACAAATTTTTTTTTTTAATTTAGAGATTTTCATGAATTTTAACGTGAATTTCAAAAGATTTATGATTTTGAAAATTATCGTAAAATTTTAAGAAATTTCCCCATAATTTCAGAAATCATGGGGATTTTAAGAAATTTTAAAGAATTTGAAGGGATTCTAAATATTTTTAAATTATGAGGATTTTTAAGAGTTTTAAAATTTTTTTTTTAATTTCGACGAATTCAAGGGATTTTAAGGTTTTTGTGAAATTTTGAGGAATTTATACGGTTTGAATGAGTTTCAATAGATTTCAAGGAATTAAAATTTAAAATTTTTGGTTTAAAATATTTCTAAAAATTGCGAGATATTTTATGTAATTTGTCGTCATTTCTAATAATTTTAAAGGGTTTCAAGAGATTTTTCTGACTTTTAAAAGATTTTGTGTTATTTTAAAGGATTTCATGGAATTTGATAAGATTTCTAATCATTTTAAGGGATTTTAAATTATGGAGGAATTTCAAGAGGTTTTTAGGAATTTTCAGAGATTTTCATGAATTTGATCGTGGATTTCAAAAGATTTATCATTTTGAAAATTTTTGTAGGATTTCAAGAGATTTCATAATATTTCATGAAGTTTTAAAGGAATTCATGCAATTTTAAGCAATTTAAAAAAATTTTAAGGGATTCGAAATATTTTTAAATCATAAGGATTTATAAGAGTTTCTAAAGAATTTATAAATATTTCTATGGGGTTTAATAGAATTAAAAATTTAAATTTTTGGTTTAAAATATTTCTAAAAATTGCGAGATATTTTATGTAATTTGTCGTCATTTCTAATAATTTTAAAGGGTTTCAAGAGATTTTACTGATTTTTAAAAAATTTTGTGAAATTTTAAAGGATTTTATGGAATTTGATAAGATTTCTAATGATTTTAAGGGATTTTAAATATGAAGAAATTTCATGAAGTTGCTAGGAATTTTTAGAGATTTTCACTAATTTTAACATATATTTCATGAGATTAATGATTTTGAAGGTTTTTATGTGCATTTTTAACAATTTTTAAGTGATTTTAACGAAATTCAAGAGATTTTTAGGATATTAAAACGATTAAAAATAAATAACGATATTAAAACTTTTAAAAAGATTTTTTTAGGTTTCAACCAATTTGAATAATTATCCAGGAATTTTAAGAATTTTTATATGATTTCTAATAATTGTAAGTGATTTTCAGCGATTTTTCTCATATTTAAATGATTTTTTGACAATTTTAAAGGATTTCATGGAATTTGATAAGATTTCTAATGATTTAAAGGGATTTTAAATGTGAAGGGATTTCAAGCGGTTTTTTAGGAATTTTTAGAGATTTTCATGAGTTTTAACATGGATTTCAAAATATTTATGAGTTTGAAAATTTTTCTCGAATTTTTAAAATTGCAAGTTGACTATAGTTGAGAAATCAACTCAGAAACCAACTTTTCATAGCTCAACTAACAGTTTTCAAAGACCCAGAATTGGTGAAGCTAAATTGCTCTTTCAATATTTCTTTGGTGAAAATAACAGTTTTCGGAATAGACACTATTTTGAGTGTCCATTAAGAGTTTTCTGAACCCAGTAATTTTCTCCACAACATCCGCCCAAAAAATCGCACGTTCAAGTTTGAGGAAAGTGGTTTCCCATGACTGAATAGTTCGACCAGGTACGAGGAAAAAATTGACCAAGGAACTGGTGGGATGACTGATGACGGTGTGCATTGTAAAAGTGGATAGAGGGACGCAATGATAATGACGTAGAAGGGGAGTAAAAAGTTTCCTGATCGTTTTTTTAAGATGCAACCATGCAGTTACGACTTACAAAGATTAATGAAGAGGAGAAGTGGAAGTGGAAGATGACGTTGATAATGATGATGAAGAAGTGCATCCACCAGAGACTTAGTTCACAGGTCTAAAGACTTCTCAGAATTATAGGCATTGACTCACACTTTTACTCAAAACATTTTATTACTGGTTCATTTGTATTCTTTTATCCCTGATTTTTATTTTTAGAATTTTCTAAAGAGACAGATGAAATCCTGAAAAATGTAGAAAAATTCTTTTAATGTAATGTCGAAGTCGAAATATCGTAACGCATATTCCGCACTCCTGATTCGTCGTGTAAATATCAATAGTGATTTTCGACAATCGATATTTGCCGCATCGTAAATTCCGCGTGAATTGAATTTGAAATTTTGAATTTGGTTTCGTTAATAATCATTGTGTCACGAGTCTAAACTCAAAAAAGGTATATTGAAAATCTAGGAATTTTAAGGGAATTTTATGGAATTTTTAAAGATTTCATGGGAGGTAATGGGATTTTAAATGTTATCGTGGAATTTGAAGGAATTTCGAGAAGTTTCTGGGAATTTTTAGAATTTTTCGCGACTTTATTATAAATAAGGAATTAAAAACTTTAGAGAGAATTTTATTCACGAATTTCAAAAACTTCTTATGATTTTTAAAAGATTTTGTAGAAGTTACAAAGATTTCGAAGGTTTTCGTCAAGTCTTAAGGGTTTTCAAAAAATTTGATGACTTTTAAAATATGTATTTTGTGGGATTCAAATAAGGAATTTAAAACTGTATAGGGAATTTTATTCAGGAATTTCACAAGATTTTTAGGATTTTCAAAAAAATATTTCTAATTTATAAAAGATTTCGTAATATTTTTAAGGATTCCATGGAATTTGATGAAATCATTAATGATTTTAAGTAATTTTAAGAGTTGAGAAATTTCCACAGTTTTGTAGAAATTTTTAGAGATTTTCTCTAATTTTAACATGGATTTCAAGAGATTAATGATTTTGAAGGTTTTTATGTGCATTTTTAACGATTTTTAAGTAATTTGTACGAAATTCAAGAGATTTTTAGGATATTAAAACGATTTTGTGGAATTGTAAGGAATTTTAGGATATTTCGTGAAATTTTAAGGAATTTTATGCGATTTCTAATAATTTTAAGTGATTTTGAGAAATTTTCATGAATTTTAACGTGGATATCAAGAGATTTATAATTTTAATGGTTTTTGTAGATTTTTAAGGGATTTCAAGAGGTTTCTAGAAATTTTAAGGGAATTTGACGATTTTTAAGTGGTTCCTACGAAATTCAAAAGAGTTTTAGGATTTTAAAAAGATTTCGTAGAATTTTAAGGGATTTTTAGAGATTTTCATGAATTTTAACGTGGATTTCAAGAGATTTATAATTTTAATGGTTTTTGTAGATTTTTAAGGGATTTCAAGGAATTTGATGAAATCATTAATGATTTTAAGTAATTTTAATAGTTGAGAAATTTCCACAGTTTTGTAGAAATTTTTAGAGATTTTCACTAATTTTAACATGGATTTCAAGAGATTAATGATTTTGAAGGTTTTTATGTGCATTTTTAACGATTTTTAAGTAATTTGTACGAAATTCAAGAGATTTTAATATCTTTGTAAAAGTTTTATGAGGTTTTAAAGAATTTGAAATATTATTCTAAATTTTATGGAATTTTATGAGATTTTTAATAATTTTATGGACTGTCAATCGGAACTTTCAATCGGAATGAATCCGTTCTATCCGAGTCTATCGGAATCAATGCGAATGATTCCGAAAAATTCAGATTAATTCATATCGATTTTAAGTGGCCGGATATATTCGGATTGAAAGTTCGGATTAATTCTGATTAAATCGGATTGGCGGATTCATTCGGAGTTTTTAAGGAATTTGATATATTATTCTGAAATTTTAAGGAATTTTATGAGATTTCTAATAATTTAAATGATTTCGAGAGATTTTTATGATATTTAAAACAATCTGTGAAATTTTGAAGGATTTCATGGAATTTGATAAAATTTCTAATGATTTTAAGGGATTCTAAATGTGAAGGAATTTCAAGAGGTTTCTAGGAATTTTTAGAGATTTTCATGAATTTTAACGTGGATTTCAAGAGATTAATGATTTTGAAGGTTTTTATGTGCATTTTTAACGGTTTTTAAGTAATTTGTACGAAATTCAACAGATTTTTAGGATATTAAAACGATTTTGTGGAATTGTAAGGAATTTTAGGATATTTCGTGAAATTTTAGGGATTTTAACATCTTTCTAAAAGTTTTATGAGGTTTTAAAGAATTTGAAATATTATTCTGAAATTTTAAGGAATTTTATGAGATTTCTAATAATTTTATGTGATTTCGAGAGATTTTTCTGATATTTAAATGATTTTGTAATATTTTTAAGGATTTCATGGAATTTCAAGGTGTTTCTAATACTTTTAATAGATTTTAAAGGATATAAAAGACATTTGAATTGTTATTGTTGTATTTAAAAGAATCTCAAAAAGTGTCCGAAAATTTTAAGAGATATTCACGAATTTTAAGCGATTTCACAAGTTGTCAAAGGTTTCTTGGAATTTTTAAAGATTTTCACGAAGTTTAACATAGATTTTAAGAGATTAGAGATTATATAAAATATAATAAATTATATAATATTTAAAAAGAAGATAAATGCGCGCGCGTTCGTTCTTGTTAATTTCAATTATGCAGAGTGTATAAAGTGTTTATATTTAGAGGAACATCGATGACTCGAGGAAATTAAATTTTGACTCATTTGATATCTGGTTCATTATTTCGGACTATTATTAAAATCTTGAAGGATGGGATTGAAATACGACTATAAATAGAGAATTAATCAATTTTTATTATAAGAGTACATTAATTACAGTGTGAATTATAAAGACAAATGAGGAAACAGTTTTTACTTAAAAAAGAAAAAAAAAAAAAAAAATAATAATAATAATAATAATAATGCACAGACATAAAGAATAAAAGAATCCTCAAAACGAACGTCTGCGCAGTATTATTAATTATTATTATTATTAATTAGGTGCCCTCTCCGCTTGTCAGACTATCTTCTCGATTTCTTATGGAAATGACCTTGAGCCCGTCCACTACTCAATTCGATCGCAAGTTCTATATCCGCCTGGTGTAAATGCCAGTTCGCAGCATCCCTAATGTATATCTGCGACGTCTCTTCGCCGTCGAGATTAAGGCGAGAGATAAGAGCCGCAGAAAAATATGGAGAAACCTGTTCCCTTTCCTGTGTAAAGAGTCGGCCATTATGGAGCATGGAAGCTGGTATACATGTGTAGGTGAGCTCGGAGTCTCTGATCAAGGTTTCCAACATATAAGTAATATTGTATATAAGTTGCATGAGTAGTTGGTGGAGAGACTGGAGAGTCGAGAGTTAAGAGCAAGAAGCAAGAAGTACCTTAACTCTTTGCTCCTTAACTACCATATCGCGACTCTGCTCCAAGAATCTTGAGGTACCGGAAGTGCTCTTCCACTTCCGGGACACCTTGCGCTTCTTGCTTGCTACAAACACCTGAACCCTCCGGCGACGTTCGACGGCCGCTCCTTTCTCGTTCGATTCTCTTGATCTTTAGTCTCTTCCGGGATTCGCGACTCACCATCTTCCAACTGTTGCTCCTTTTTCCTTCTGTTCGAAGCCAACAAAAGGAATCATTGTTTATTATGCAACTTCGCTGAAGAAAGAAATGTATTAAATAAATATATATTTTTACATAAATAGAAAACTCTCTTTTACATTATAAAAATGAGGATTCATTTGGTTTTCAGGTATACTCGACTCTCCCGATATTAACGAAATGCAGAACAGAGGCCCTCCGAATTATTAACGAAATTCCGTTTCTTAGATGTCACATCAAGTGCGAGAAAAGAGACGAAGATGTTGAATTAACATTTTGAAAACTTTTTAATTCACGGACGCAGATAACATCAATTGCGCAATGCGCATGCGTAGAGATGCTCAAGACAGAGTTGGATGGAATTGGGACAACTTTCCTTCCCCCTCCACTGATATTTTATGTAACCGGAATCGGAAGTAACCGCAGAAGCATATAAAATTATAAAATTTTCCGAATCAATCCGAATCATTCCGGAATTTGTAACCGAATCAGTTTCATTCCGATCTAATTCGAAGGAAGTTTTCAATTCGAATTAATCCGAAATACATTTAAAAGCAATTCAAACCTTTAATCCGAATTAAACAGAATTAAGCTGAATTTTAAATTCGAATAAATCCAGTCAATCCGAATGAATCCGAATAATACCGGAATTTGTGTCTAAATCAGACAGTTTCATTCCGATCTAATTCAAAGGAAGTTTTTAATCCGAATTAATCCGAAACCAATTCAAAAGCAATCCGAATTAATCCGCCAATCCGAATTAATCAGAATTAATTCGAATTTTTTATCAGAAAAAACCCGGTCAATCCGGATGAATCCGAACATTTAATCCGAATGAATCAGGTCAATCGGGACTTACAATCCGAATGAATCCGAATCCTTCAGGAATTTCAATACTAATCAAACTGTTTTATTCCGATTTAATCCGAAGAAAGTTTTCAATTCGAATTAATCCGAAATACATTTAAAAGCAATTCGAACCTTTAATCCGAATGAATCCGCCAATCCGAATTAAACAGAATTAATCTGAATTTTAAATCCGAATAAATCCAGTCAATCCGAATGAATCCGAATAATACGGGGATTTGTATCTGAATCAGACAGTTTCATTCCGATCTAATTCAAAGGAAGTTTTTAATCCGAAACCAATTCAAAAGCAATCCGAATTAATCCGCCAATCCGAATTAATCAGAATTAATTCGAATTTTTTATCAGAAAAAACTCGGTCAATCCGGATTTTTTCACATTTAATCCGAATGAATCAGGTCAATCGGGACTTACAATATGAATGAATCCGAATCCTTCAGGAATTTCAATACTAATCAAACTGTTTTATTCCGATTTAATCCGAAGAAAGTTTTCAATTCGAATTAATCCGAAATGCATTTAAAAGCAATTCGAACCTTTAATCTGAATGAATCCGCCAATCCGAATTAAACAGAATTAAGCTGAATTTTAAATGAATGATTCCGAATAATACCGGAATTTGTATCTGAATCAGACAGTTTCACTCCGAACTAATTCGAAGGAAGTTTTTAATCCGATTAATTCCGAAACCCATTCAAAAGCAATCCGAATGAATCCGCCAATCCGGATGAATCCGAACATTCAATCCGAATGAATCAGGTCAATCGGAACTTACAATCCGAATAAATCTGAATCATTCAGGAATTTGAATACGAATCAAACTGTTTCATTCCGATCTAATCCGAAGGAAGTTTTCAATTCGAATTAATCCGAAATACATTTAAAAGCAATCCGACCCTCTCATCTGAATCAATCCGCCAATCCGAATTCAACAAAATTAATCTGAAATGTCTGTCCAAATAAATCGTGTCAATCGGAATGAATCCGAATGAATCCGAAAACTTCCAAAATCTGTATCCGAAGCAAACAGCATCATTCCGATGAAATCCGAATAAATTAGAGAATTTTCAAATTCTATTGATCAGGTTTTCCAGGTGTTACTGATAACTGATACAGGTTAACCGGATTCAAACGGATCGTAATTTTTATATTGATATTGGATTACCGCGGATTGATTCTGGTAGGAATTTAGAGGCTGACTTCGGATTCATTCGGAGAATAATCTAAACAGACTTTGGATTGGCATGGATATGAATTTCCATATAGATTTCGGATTGGCAAGGATTTATTCGGATAGAAATCCTTATACAGACTTCGGATTTGAACGGATTCAATAGGATAGACATATATATAGACTTCGTATTGGCTCGAATTCATTCAGATTGGAATCTTCAATCCGAACTAATCGGAACCTTTAATCCGAATCAATCCGCCAATCCGATTTAATCAGAATTAATCCGCATAAACCTGTTCAATTCGAATCAATCTGAAGTAATACCATCGATCCGAATCAATCAAAATTATTCCGAAAAATTCGGATTAATCCGTATTCATTCGTATTGACCGGACTTAGTCGGATTGAAAGTTCGGATTAATGCTGATTAATTCGGATTGACGGATTCATTTAAATTAAAGGTTTGGATTGATTTCAAATGGGTTTCGGATTAATTCGGATTCAAAACTTCCTTCGGATTTCAAACCGAAACTTTCGTCAATCCGAATTAATCAGAATTAATCCGGTCATATCGGTCAATCAGGACTGTCAATCCGAACTTTTAATTTGAATCAATCCGAATTAATACATTTTGCATGGGCGTCGGATTAATTCGGATTGAAAATTTCTTTCGAATTAGATTGGAATGAAACTCTTAGGTTTGAATACAAACTTCGAATTGATTTCAACAATTTCATATTGATTCGGAATGTATTTCAATTCGAAACTTTCGTCAATCCGAATTAATCAGAATTTATCCGAATGAATGCATTCTATCCGGGTCTATTCGAATCAATCCGAACGTTCCCGAAAAATTCGGATTAATTCATATTGATTCATATTGATCAGATTTAGTCGGATTAAAAGTACGGATTAATTCGGATTGACGGATTCATTCGAATTAAAGGTTCCCACGGATTTCGAATGGGTTTCGCATTAATTCGGATTGAAAACTTCCTTTGGATTTCAATCCGATACTTTCGTCAATCCGAATTAATCCGATCATATCGGTCAATCAGGACTGTCAATCGGAACTTTCAATCCGAATGAATCTGACCTGTTAGAATCGATACGAATTAATCTGAATTTTTCGGAATTTTTTTTTTTTTTTTTTCCGAGTCTATCGGAATCAATGCGAATGATTCCGAAAAATTCAGATTAATTCGTATCGATTCTAACAGGTCAGATACATTCGGATTGAAAGTTCGGATTAATTCTGATTAAATCGGATTGGCGGATTCATTCGGATTAAAGGTTCGGATTGATTTTGAGTGGACAAATAGAATAAATAATAATTTGTATAAACGGAGATCATAAAATAAAACTTATTTAATGTGGGAATTAGGACAAATAATTATTATGACAAGTGATATTTATAAAAAATAGAAATTAGATTAGATGGAAATTAGGATACATAAATATTATGGTGAACGTAAATTCAGAAATGTAAAAATTATGCTAAATGAAAATTCGGTCAATTGAAAGTTCAAATAATGAAATCAGTTATTTTTGCTATTAATGAATAATAGTCATTTATGACTAAAATTTTATGTTTTTATTATGATTCTTGACACTTGCTGGACTCGATTTTAAGGATTCCAAGAGATCGTCTGTCAAACACGTGGTCCGGAGGAAGAATACAGTTAAGAGGAATCGTTCATTGCTTTCTCGTCTATAATATAAGAGACCACTCCGTGTTTACACTCAGAGCAATAAGAGCACCAAGAAACCGTACAACGGGCATTATTGTCCCGTTGAATCGTCGTGAATGGAGTGATTTTTTGTTCTGCAGGAATTCTGATGGCTTGCTCTTCTGATTCGCCGAAGCAGGGCTTTCCCCCTCCAATATTTGGCGACCCAACTCAAAGGCACCTTTCGCCCTTGCTGAAAAGAAAAACGGAAAGATCGTGGGCGGTTGCTTTTTATCATCACATTTTTTGTCCTAATCGTTTCGTGGAACCTCCCTTAGTGAAATAAAACTATCGATTTTTTTGTCCGTAGAGTGTGCCCGGAAATTCGAGACAACTTAAATATATATATAGATACATACAAGTTCACGGGATGTGCAGAGAAAAGTACCAAATCGAAAAAAGTCATTTATATTTAAAAGATATTTAAGCCCCAGTAAGTTGCCTCAAGTATTTCGAGGATTTCCTGAAAGTTACTTTTATGAGTTTGGAACAACGTAAAGTTTTACTACCTTGAAATTCTTGGGTTTAAGACCTCTCGGTTATATCGAAAAAGTAGCTTTTTTTTATCCTCATTTCTCTTTTCGGAAAACGTAGTTGAAAGAAAGAAAAAATCAAAATTAATTCAGATAAATATCTGGTTGCTTTTTGAGACGAGGCGAATTACGCGAGGAAAACTTTTTTGCTATGACACTTGCCGAAGATATTATAAAATCTGTAAATCGTAAAAAGCGATACTTTACAGAGGCGCCGAAGAGTCGAGGGGGATTCCTATATATATATATATATATAGTCCTAAGTTAGGCCAGATGAAAGGAGTCTGTGAGCGTTGCATTAGTATGATAATTTCATGGTAATTCGAAGCTTCCCATATCTTTTAAATCTCGCTTTAAATATACTGACGCCACGGAGTGGTCGCGGTAACTAATTACTGAAGAGAACTACATATTAGAAGAAAGGAAGTGAACCGATCTCGACTTTAAATGGCTTTTAACCAATTTTTCCACACGGAAATATAAGCAGTTCCGATGAAATCCGGAGGAAGTTTTCAATCCGAATGAATCCGAAACCCATTAAAAATCAATCCGAATTTGTCCAAATTAATCAGAATTAATTAGAATTGAATTTCGGATTGACAGTCCCGATTGACCGATATTACCGGATTAATTCTGATTAATTCGGATTGAAGAAAGTAACGGACTGAAATCCGAAGGAAGTTTTCAATCCGAATTAATCCGAAAACCATTCGAAATCAATGGGAACCTTTAATTCGAATGAATTCGTCAATCCGAATTAATCCGAACTTTTAATCCTACTAAATCCGGTCAATATGAATCAATATGAATTAATCCGAATTTTTCGGAATAATTTGGATTGATTCAGATACATCGTATTACTTCGGATTCATTCGAATTGAACAGATTTATGCAGATTAATTCTGATTAAATCGGATTGGCGGATTGAGTCGGATTAAAGGTTCCGATTAGTTCGGATTGAAGATTCCAATCTGAATGAATTCGAGCCAATCCGAAGTCTATAAAGATGTCTATCCGGATGAATCCATGCCAATCCGAAGTCTGTTTAGAAGGTTATCCGAATGAATCCGAAGTCAGCCTCTAAATTCCTACCAGAATCAATCCGCGGTAATCCAATATCAATATAAAAATTCCGATCCGTTTGAATCCGGCTAACCCGTATCAGTTATCAGTAACACCATAAAAAGCTGATCAATAGAATTAAAAAATCCTCGAATTCATTCGGATTAGATCGGAATGATGCTGTTTGTTTCGGATACAGATTCACAATGTAAATTATAATACATGTCCACTAAAATCAGAAATTATCCTAGCGAAAGCTTCGCATTGAAATTCAATCCGAAATTGACCGAATCAGTCCGGAATTTGTATCCGAACCAGCTTCATTCCGATGGAATCCGGAGGAAGTTTTCAATCCAAATGAATCCGAAACCCATTAAAAATCAATCCGAATGAATCCAAATTTATGCAAATTAATCAGAATTAATAAGAATTACTCCGAACTTTCAATCCGAATAGAACGGATTCATTAGAATTGAAACTCGGATTGACAGTCCCGATTGACCGATATGACCGGATTAATTCTGATTAATTCGGATTAACGAAAGTTTCGGATTGAAATTCATTCCGAATCAATATGAAATTGTTCAAATCAATTCGAAATTTATATTCAAACCTAACAGTTTCCTTCCCATCTAATCCGAAGGAAATTTTCAATACGAATTAATCCAATGTCCTTGCAAAATCAATCCGAAACTTTAATCCGAATGAATCTGCCAATCCGATTTATTCAGAATTAATCCGAATTTTTCGGAATCGTTCGATTGATTCGAATAGACCCGGATAGAATGGATCAATTCGGATTAATTCTGATTAATTCGGATTGACGATAGTTTCGGATTGAAATTCATTCCGAATCAATATGAAATTGTTCAAATCAATTCGAAATTTGTATTCAAACCTAACAGTTTCCTTCCCATCTAATCCGAAGGAAATTTTCAATCCGAATTAATCCGATGCCCTTGCAAAATCAATCCGAAACTTTAATCCGAATGAATCCGCTAATCCGATTTAATAAGAATTAATCCGAACTTTCAATCCGAATATATCCGGCCACTTAGAATCGATACGAATTAATCTGAATTTTTCGGAATCATTCGCATTGATTCCGCTAGACTCGGATAGAACGGATTCATTCGGATTGAAAGTTCCGATTGATAGTCCTGATTGACCGATATGACCGGATTAATTCGGATTGACGAAAGTTTCGGTTTGAAATCCAAAGGAAGTTTTGAATCCGAATTAATCCGAAGCCCATTTGAAATCAATCCAAACCTTTAATTTAAATGAATCCGTTAATCCGAATCAATCAGCATTAATCCGACTAAGTCCGGTCAATACGAATGAATACGAATTAATCCGAATTTTACAGAATCATTCGGATGGATTCGGACAGACCGTATTAATTCGGATTCATTCGAATTGAAAGTTCGGATTCATTTGGATTGACCAAATTTATTCGGATTAATTCTGATTAATTCGGATTAACGATAGTTTCGGATTGAAATTCATTCCGAATCAATATGAAATTGTTCAAATCAATTCGAAATTTGTATTCAAACCTAACAGTTTCCTTCCCATCTAATCCGAAGGAAATTTTCAATACGAATTAATCCGATGCCCTTGCAAAATCAATCCGAAACTTTAATCCGAATGAATCGGCCAATCCGATTTAATAAGAATTAATCCGAACTTTCAATCCGAATATATCCGGCCACTTAGAATCGATACGAATTAATCTGAATTTTTCGGAATCTTTCGCATGGATTCCACTAGACTCGGATAGAAC
>UCOH01012453.1:307966-367640 GCA_900474275.1 Synergus japonicus | reverse complement strand
TATATATATATATATATATATATATATACAATATGTGTATATGAAACATTCAATAGCTTTGAATTGATAGCCATTTATAAATTCGTAGGTACTTAGAATTAAAGAAAAAATAAAGCTCTTAAGCACGATACATTGAATTTCAATATCAACAGAAGTAATTAAACCAAAAGCATGTAGCAGCGATAAAGTTTGCTATGTATAGGTGTATACCTTGTAGGTATGTATATGAGAGGAGTACAAGAAGAGTGACGCAGGAGTGATTATAGAAGAAAAGAGAGAATACTTGTATGTGTTTTTCGGCTTCCAAATTAGCGGTAGGTATTGGACAGCGCTCATAATCTTTTGCTTTGGTGTAAATTGTGTCTCATTTTAGGAGTAAAGTCTTTACAGGACAGGAATTATAATAGGGACCAAGAACTATAAACCAGTTTGTAGTGAGAGGCGAATTCGTAAAACTGTAATCTTATGGCGATGCGATGGCACCGACGAGCTCGGGACCCTGGTCGATGATGATAACATCTTCATCCTTTCCCATATAACTTTTATGGACACGTCGCTTAAAGCGAAATACAGTCGTAACAGGCAGCCCGAATTAAGGATCGTTTGGCGGATTAAACTGGAGGTTCTCAGCTTCGCGATAAAATAAGCCTTCTTTTTGCGTGTGGCGCTTACGTAGTCGAAGGCTTCCCCGAAACCGAAAGACGACGCTTCAACCCCATTGCATCGTCCTGGTTATAAATATTCGGAAAGGAAGCCGTCGTTAGCGTCGAAATCCTTATAAAGATTAAGTCATAAAATACTTAACAGACTTAATCGACTTGGGATTTCTCGAACACACATTGAAAATCAGCTACAATAAGAGTCAAAAGAGTTCCGATTGAGACATATTTTTTCCTCAAAGTATCGTATTGCAAAAAGTTTCTTTTACAAATAGGTAAGAGATATGAACCTGTATTTTAAAATTATATACCTACGAAATATCAAGTCGTATTTATTATGTCAATTTCAATCATTTAATTTCAAGTCACAAAATCTAATTTTATTTCAGTCTTATCTCTTTATTGTTTAATTTTCTATGTTATTTCAGTTATATCAGTGGAGAAGTAAAATGAAGGTGGAAGTTGAAGTGGAATTGAAAGTTTAATTGAAAGTAGAAATGTATATGCGTAAGAGAAAGTAAAGATGGAAGTAAAAGTGCGAACGGAAGTGGAAGAAGTAGACACGGAAGTGACGTGAAGGTGAAGTGAAACTAAATTTCTGAGTTAAGTGAATGTGGAGTTGTAAAGTAGAAGTGAAGATTGTAAGAGTACGAGTAAACTTCTGGGTGTAGTAGGCTGCCTATCTCGCAGAGGTACGCTTGAACTCGTGAATGCCATGGGGTCGTCTCGCGTCAAGTATAGCGGGTTCAGAAAGTCACCACATGGTGGCCAGCCACTATCCTCTTCCACAAACAAAAGGTTCTACTCAGAGCTTATATATTTAGGCGTCTCTATATACTAACACAGCGTTCAACTTCTAGATCGAGCAAGTACTCACCAGGTGGGCAGCTTCCCTTAAATTTCTTTCCGTTTTTTTTTTTTGCAGTGATCAATTTGCTGAAAATAAAAAGTTTCATCTTGACAATAAACCATGCGTAAATACGAGCTTGGTGCGGTTGAATTTGTTACGTTGAAATAGGGTACGGTACGATGACGATTGCAGTATAGTGAGTAAAAGTAAAAAGCTAAATGAAACAGTCGCGATATGCGGTGGTGTGGATGCTAAGAGGGATGAGGAAGCAGAAAGTGGGTAGTCAGATTAAAATGTTATTCGCTGCGGGCGGTCCTATCAAATGACTTGAGCAGCATCATCAGCACGCATAACGACTCCGCTTTCTGTTATTACGCGATTCTATTTGATGCTGGCATCCTTGGTGTGATTATGTTAGAACCATCCAAATTTGAGTTTCAACACCAGCAACTTCTCTTGACACAAACTCATAATAATTAAGACTTTTTTTTTTTATTTTTATGTTGACAATGTCAAAAAGCACGAGAGGGATTTTACGCTGATGATTGCCAGGCTGTCAGTAAAAGACTATCTTGCGACGATTCTACTTAATTTTAAATTAAATTAAAGTTTTGATCGTAATTTAGGTAAATGCGAAATCTCAGATAAAATCACTAGAATTGTATCGATCAATTCTCGAAATTAGTCCATAGAGGAAGTTTCGAATTCTGCTGACAGCATTACTCTGGTGTTAGCTTCATTACTAAAGTTGTTAATTCCCGGCCCCTACGTCGAGACTTGACTAGTCGAATGAGAAAATCGTGCGAAATGTGGTTATCTCCACCTAACGTATTTACCAACCGTCACTCAATTACTGCATCGGTCAATATGCTATGGCGTGTGTCCTGCCGTCGAAACAACGAGTCATTAATTTGCTCTCGCATGCGTGTTTAGTCGATTACGGGTAAATATCTTTATGCTGATAGTGAATTCGATGTATGTAATTAATTTACTCATACGTTAAGATTCGATCCTCGAAATTTCATAAATATTTTTCGAATTTATTTGTAATTTTCTAGTAGTGGAATATTATAATGTTTCTGAATAATTTTGAAGTGAAAGTTTCTGAACGATTTACTTTCTGAGTTTTCAGGGCACATTGCAAATATAAAATAAACATAAATCGGTATTGGTGTCGAAGCGAGCGAGTCGACGAAGTCAAGATAGGTGGTAGTGCATTAGATGAGACTGGGAGGATATTGTATTAGGGATGCTATACAATCAACTGAAATATTTTGAAGTGAGCATCCCTCTTTCTTCACGGTATTCTCATCTATCTGATTCTGGAATTTGGCATCCTTCGATTTCCCTGCGAAATCTCGCTACCGGTTCGAGGATGAGACCAGTTGATCGTGCGAATTAACGAGGTCCAAATACTTGGCTTTTGGGTGGACTTCAGAAAATTTAGTAGCCGAGGTAGATTTACTGTCCTTTGTCAAAATAAATTACATTGATCGCTGCGGAGATCCTCTCTCTTGTTACCATTCCCTTTCCTCGTGGCTTCCAATTCTTTTCTGTTTTCTTTTGATTTTACCTGCCCGGCACTTTAATTAATCTGATAAGCATATCACTAGAAGAAACTGAATCTTCTACGATGTAGTGTTTAGTAATAAAATATAACGTTTTTCTCAATCAAAGACAGAGAAACGTCAACTTGTAAATGGTTCTCTATTACACCCAGTCGTCCTGGCTGGCACCTTGCATTTTTTACTTGTTTCTGATATAATTTATTAAATTTTAATCACTTCATTGGGAATGGCATAAAGAAAGAAGACAAGAAAATACGGGGGTAAATTATTGAATTTTGGAACAACCGCAACATCATGGAATTATTGATGTATATTAAGTTACAGGAATCCCTCAAACTCCTTGCTTTCTAGATCAGTGACACGTAAAAAAAAGTCGACCCATTATTCATGTCTTCTATAACGGCCATCTCGACTAAAAAAGACTCAAAACCCTGAAGCGATGCCGCCTCTCAAGGAATGAGATAACTTTCTGTAATTCAACCGTTGGGTGACGAATACTAATTCTCGCCATTAATCTTTCAGCAGCGTTTACTGCAGTCCTTCTTCAGGCGTTACAATCCTTATTCTTACTATAGGAAGCTAAGCATTTCCATCAGATTATCGAGTCTTCCCAAGCACGTGCCGAAGAGTACGTATCAACATTCTTCACTGTGCTTTTCTTTTGAAAAATCCAAAAGCTTTTAACATAAGAGAAAGACTTGGACGGATTTGGAAACTTTTGCAAAACTGAATTTTATCAAGTTCCTGATACCCGGCCGATTTATCATAGTCATAGTATCAAGCCGAATTAATGTAGTATATCGTTTATTTTTTTGAAAAATTATTATTTCGTCAGAAAAAAATCTCTTTCCAAAATTGAGAAGTCCAAACAGAGCGCCGAATTGCGAGAATGAGACAGAAAATCTTATGTACTACACTTGCAAATAATTAATTATTTTTCACAGAACAGCAACACCTTACGAAAAAAATATACGAGAAACCACTCTACTTTCTTAATCCATTTTCTAAATGTCGATTAGCATCGTCAAACGCCAGAATGAGTGCAAACGACATAAAGTAACATTACCAAAGTCCATACCCTATTGCTTTTAGCCACGGTACGTATGAAATTAATGCCTTTACTGTTGACGGAGAAAATCTTTTACAAACTGAGTTTGATGGATGAATAAGCTATGAAAGAGGAAAGATGGAGTTTTTTTACCTTACTCAAGCTTATTATGTGGGGGAAAGGAGCTGAATTCACTTATCGAACGGAGCGGCAGAGGTATATACGGAACACACAATCTTCAATTCCCTGTTTGACAACCCGAAAAAAAGGAAAAGTCAGACATTATCGTGAAAGGCCGTTTTAAAAACTTTCACCGTGTCTCGGAGAATTTTGTCGTCTCGCGCCTGCCTTGTTAAAGGTAAAAATGATTCTAATTATGCTAATTAGTCCATCGCCGCAGTTTTCTTATGTTAGTTCGAGTTTGCTCATTCGCACCACCAAGCCTTCGGTGCATTGAAGATCCTCCGGCTTTTTCCCTGTCCAATACTCTTCTCACTTTTACAACAAACTTCTATCCGGCACCATTTTAGAGAGAACTTTTTTCTTATAAACAGGATACTAATTGCGATCTAAAGTAATAATTGAAATTAAAAATTCTTCCGTGCGGAAGTGTTAAATTTTATTTTTTTTTATTGTGACCTATGTAAATAAAAATAACTCAATTTATCAAACCTCGAGTAAAAAAAGTCTTTTATTTTAAAATCTTTGGAAATATCTGGAAATTCCTTAAAATCACTTTAAATCAGGGGAAAATGTTTTGTTTTGTCTCGTGTGCGGTACTTTAGTTTTTTTTTTTATTCGAGACGGTAAGTTATAGTTAGTAAGCAAAAAATACGCTTTTTCTTTACAATAAAGCATACGGGAATGTTTTACCCATATCTTAGCTCTCTGTAAGCATTTCATTATTATTAGTTATTTATTTACAGTTACAACTTTTTTTCCAACTCGACTTCAACCGGCTTCTTGTTCTGGAAACTATTTCACCGTGTTTCCATCATCCATTTGATAAAGAGATTAGACGAAGAATTTTTATGTATCTATTAACCCACCTTTCTTTCTCTCCACTTACAGTTCTACCCAATCGAGTTGAAGGGGCAAAAAATCTTGGCCAAATTCATTTCCAAATACGTCGCGCCACTGTCTAGAATTCGTTCGCGCCAAAGATTCATGTTAAAATTCCCGACTCTCTCCGATGAGACTACTCCCTGTTTTCTTCTTCTCCACCATACCAAGTTTCAGGAGCATGCTTAAGGAAAAGATTGAGAGTAGAATACTCTCTGAAAGGAGAAATATAAAGGAGTAAAGAGATGAAGTTCTACAACTGTTCATACCGCCACAATGTACATTTGCAAAAGTAGATCGAAAAATGAATGATAGTAATCCTAGCCCATTTTAGAGGAAATATTATTGAGAATTTGAATATTTTCTTCCCTAGTAAAAATGGATATTATAATACTCGAGTTTACAATGAAAAGTGTCTCAATGTGGTCATATTTTATTATTTCTGGCAATTTTTTTGGATATAAATCCTATCGCAATAAACCCACGCTTTTCAGAGCCATTCCGTAGCTGGTTATAGCTACTACATAAAAATCGTATTACCTCATCGGGAGTTTCCTTAATCATGGTTTTAACACCGTGACGCGATCCATTGATTTCATATTGAGTTAATCAATCAATATATTGTCCCAGCAGAGAATATGACAGTGAAATTGTCATAAATATGCTTCTAGTGGACGTGATTTTGATTTAACAGTAAGCGCTTGATTCATTGCTTTTTCCGTTTCAACGACAATTTCCATGTGATGCGCGCTTTTCCATCTCTACGTCGATGAGAGCAATAAATAGCTCATGTGTGACATGCTCTTCTAAATTTTCGAATTATAAAAGCAAAATATCTGCTCACTTTGTTCCCGAAGTTTCAATTTCTAATGTGTAATGTAAATACCAGTCTAGGATTTCATATTAACGAAGCAATGAAAGGTGTCGAGGAGCGAGATGGTACATATTTGACCTTTTCGATTTGGTTGCGGTTTATCTGATTACTCCATCCAAGTCAACTGTTACGTTTCACGGAATAGAAATAATCACCCAGTAGAAATTCTAGCTGCTTTTGTCTTCTAATGACACCCAATTCATATCTCATTGCTAAAGAGTAATTGTCCAAGCCGGGAGTTCTCTTCTGTAATAACAATTTTCACTATTGCAATTCCCTTGACTTAAAGCAGACGGAAAGAGATAAGAGAACGAAAGAGAAGTCGAAGATAAAGAGGTGATAGTTGAGACAGAGACGGAAGAAAACAAATGAGGACAAGATGAAACCCTCCATCGGTTTAATTGCAATGCCGTAAAGAACAGCAGCATCAACGTATTAATCGCTACTTCTCTAAAGGATAGGGTGATAGAGAAGAAAGGGCGGGATGGTGAAATGGATTGAAAGCCAGCACCCAGAAGGCTAAAAAGAGAGAGAAGCAGAGTGAGGAAGAAAGGGAGAAAGAGAGAGAGAGAGAGAGAAAAGATGCGGGAAGGGTGAAAGAGAGATTACAAGAAAGAATTTCATAATATTCGACGTTTAAAATTCCCGCATAATATCGAGCCAGCGGCAGCAACAAGGCAAGGGCAAAATGTGAAGCGGCTGCAGAGGCATGCATTGCCTGGGGCATCTTGGGATAGGACATTGCTTCTTGTTTGTTTTAGTGCGGATCGAGAGCCCTGTGTTTTTGTTGCGCTCGCGTGTACGCCTCTACGTAAGCGATTGTGTGCTTATGAGTGCCTATGAGTTCCTCACATCCTTAATTACTCTTTCAATCGCCACCGAATTTATTTGCATCGTAGAAAAAAATCTTGCTGAATAACGATGAACTGTTGTGCAAATTTAAAATTGTTGAGGGGTTGATCACTTGAATTATAAGGGTACGCCAGATTGAAAAAATTCAAAGATATTAGAAGATTTCAAGAGATTTCAAATTACAGTCTTATTCGATTGTTCAATGTTCGTCAAGTGTACAGGCAAAAGCATTTATCCTTTCAAGGTAGCAAGCCTCAATACCAGAGAATGCAGTCCAGGACAGTCTTAATTTGGTGCGACTTAACCACCGTGATGCGCCCCCAATGGATGGAACCATTATTTCTTCAAAGTCGACACAACCAGTTCCCTCTATAGAGACTTATGAGGGTTGCTTTTAGTTCAAGGGAAAGAAGTAGAATCAATGCCTGGCAATATTATCAATGATGATTGAAGGAAAATTTTTCTTGTAATCTTTAACGGCAACATTGAGGAAAGATTCCAGAAAGGTACCTGGTAAAGGATTATTATTATTATTATTATTATTATTATTATTATTATTATTATTATAGTCTCACCTCATCCTTTTACCTAATATCACAAAATAACAACTTTGAGACATTTATGGATTAAGCAACAAAAGCTATTTTGAAATCTTTAACTAGTGATGTATTTGAGCGAGATTTGTAAAGACAGGAATTAGAACACAATATCAAGAAAAAAAAATATTATTCACATCAAAATTTTCGAGTCTCAAAAAATTATATATTTTTTCAGGTTTTTTTGCTCTTCTAAACAATTTTTCCAATGGCACTTATATGATTTTCCCGTGACATCCTCCAAATAGTGAAACTCTCTTCCTTTCCCGTGGAATGTATCCAAATTCTCCATCCTCCTTGATCCTACGGCAGTTGCAATATCTCTCTACTTCCACATCTCAAGATAAGGTTTCCCATTTTCCTCTACTTCCAGCCCTCGCGGGAGATCGGTGGAGGACGCTCTTACCACCGCTTGTCCGCTGAATTATGGTCTGCAGATATCCTGCTGGCGGTCACAGTCACGCGTGGAAAGACTCCTGCGACGCTTCATTCTTCCGGAAAACGGTGGAAACCAAGTTCCGGTCTACGGTTTGGGATTGGTCGCCACTTTATCATATTTTATTATACATGAGGGAATGATACCAAGCAGCTTAGCTGACTTCTTAAGCGGATCAGATGCTGCCAACGCAGGAACGAATTTATGGCAGTTTCCGCAATCTTTGCAGTAGAATATGATGCCAGCCAAGAGCGAGTGCTTCAACATAATTTTTATGAAAGAAAGCTTAAAATTTTATTTTACTTGAATGTATAATTATCTGTCAATTTTTCTAAAGAAGCCACTTAGAAGTTTAACGGAATTTGTGCATCACTCAAACGGGCGGAAGAATTATTCTGGTGCCAGGTTGCGTTCGCTGATCACTTGAGAACGCTCACGACTCCAGCGTCACACTGCGTTCTTTTTCGGATACTAATTTTGGCTATTTTTTCTCAATTTCCAATCCTTTCACTTTACGCGGTCAGGAAAAAAAGATACGCGGGCGCGATCTCGGATGGGCTTTTTTGCATCCAACTTCTGATTTATAAAGGGATTTGTAAGGAACGGCTGGGTATAAAAACAAAACATTTATTAAGAGTTTACATTACGAACAATAGGATATTAGCCCTGCGACTCGGTCGGGAATCACAATCATTGAAGCCGCCAAAGATCTCAATTCATGGGAGGGAGTTAGAATCAAAGTCATCGACAGTATCGACTTCCCTTAACAGGTCAAAGTGATGGCCTGGATTTCCAGGACTTCAGTGGAACTGGAGGTCGCTTTGAAGCGGTTGGCAGTCTAGAAATCGACATTGAAGAGGACAATCAGCGATAAGGCGGTGGAGACAAGCATCACACAGATGATGTTTGGATAGTGAAGTATTAGATTAGAAACCCTTAGGAAGGAGACTATAAGACTTCAATAGGGCATGATCCAGAATATTTCATTATACACCTAGGTGCATAATATACTATTTTCTAATATTTGTATGATTTCAGTTGTTCTTCATGCCTATGAATGCAAATAAAACTTGTGCTTTTTACTTGCTAGGAAGTAAAAAGTAGATGTATGTGTTATCAAACATCATATTTATTTTAGCTGTTATCGATAAATATTGAACCTTACTATAAAATATAGCATATCAAATATAAGAATATTCCTACTATGTAATCCGCAAAACAATTTTCAAAAATGAGGTTTCGATCGCGTCACGTAAAATCCCATCTTTCGGGACCACCCACCGAGTAAGCTTCACGGTCCTGAGCTATTTGAAAAATGTTACCACTCAACAATACAAATGAGGACATTCACCGATACCGATAGAAGGAAAGCAAAATAAAGCTTTTCCGTTACGAAAGCGGTGTATATACGAACACGCATTTGCCCGTTTGTGTGTTTGTCGAACGATTTTCCAGATCGTCGGAAGAGAAGCGAGAAAAGAAAATTCCACATCTTGAATTCAACGACGGTCTTTTTCTAAAAGAACTTTTATCGGATTTATTTTCTTTGATATAAAGGTGACACTTTCAAGTGTGTAAAGAAAGAAGAAGAACCGTAACAACATGAAAATTTAGACAATAAATGTCTTCAAAATTAGATCAAACTACCGTTGGAAATCGTCGGAACACAAATTTTAGTACGCTAAACTAAACGTTTTTAGCCATATAATTTCATTTATACTTATGTTGACTACGCTTGTTAAGACAATTAAAACGTGACTTTTCTCAAAAACGACCCAAACGATTTGTTTTATTTGTGGACATCTTTTGTAATGGCACGCTACTTCTCTTGTCCTGTGATATGTTCCAACGACGTTGTCAAGATATTTCTAATTTTTGTACATGATTAAAATTAAATCGTTTCTCCGATTAAAACATAAACAGCCAAATTTCCTTTAGGACATAATCGTTCATGTGGCACGCTTCGCACGGACTGGCACGAATGCGAGGGTCGTGCTTATGGAACACGAAAGCGTCAATGTCGAATCACTTCATTTAAGCGCCATAAAGCGTTATAATAATACACATTTCAAGGAGTTACAGTAATTTTTTAATATTTCGATAAACAAACCAACTTATAGCTAATCTAGAAAGCCCAAATTGTAAATGTAACAACCCGACTGGGGCCCAAATAGCTCCAGCCGAGAACTTTAAGAAAACAGTTTTTCTAATAGCACCCAAATAACACCCTATTTGAAATGGTGTTAATAGGAGGAATTTCTATCTGGATTCATTTATATCATAGGAGTTATTTTAATTGTAAGAATGGTTAATTAAGATTCTTTGAAATTCTTTTTTTTTTTTAAAGCATAAATACATATACCTCCTGTTGCATCTTATATATTATCCATATTTCTGAATTCTACTCAAGAAAATCGATGCTTTGCTAATCCGAATGACGAGGTTTTCACCGTAAAAACTAAGTGCACACTCCGGACCCCAAGTAATGGCAATGCTTTTGACCTTTGAACATATCCTGTGGCGGAACTCTGTTCAGCTTCCGACCTGACGGAGTAGTCAGCGTAATTAGCCGATTGGCAGTCATTACACGAGATTCTCATTAATAATCTAGGGGACGGTTTACAGTGTATGCTGTTCATGAGATACCCCATTACACTAAAACTTTACAGAAACCTTTCTCAAAGCTATACCATGCTAGAATGTGCAGTAATAGTAGTAGGCAACTATAGTAGGTGAAGTCGTCGCCTTATGTGCCTCAGATAATATATTAGCGTGCTGCAACCATCGTTCCCAATGGTGGAGACAAAAATTCAGGTACTTTTTTCAGGAGACTGATAAAAAATCATGAGATTTACAATTTGAGAGTCATATAGTATGTGATTGATAAGAGTCACAAATTGGCATGGAACATATAAGCATCGGCAATACTGTTTGATCATTTTCTCCTCTCTTGGAGGCGTTTCAGCAACTCTTCTTTCTCAGGAGTAGTGGCAAACGTGGCAGTGACTAATTATTTAGGGTGCCTTCGCGATTCCTTGCTACCTTCTTCTTCCGATGTCGCGAACTTACTACGCTGGACGGTTTTATTTATTTGTTTTTTCCTCGACTGCATTTCTGCGGAGCCAAACGGAACACTTATATGGACTTCGTCACTGCCGGGTTATACCGCTATGCAGCCATTGTTTTACCACTGGTAGGCTGGAGCGCAACGACATTAGCAATTCAAATTGGCGGCAATTTTTTGAGTGCATTTTTGACCTCCTGTATCGGACCCTCTGCTTTGTATGGCTTTAGACGGTGCCGATAGTCCATCCTTATTAAGCCCATCCTCGCCATATTAAGAAGTGGACCGCGTAATAATTGGTCGCTCTCGACAATGAAGAACCAAAGATACTTAACGGGCTTTATATGCTTAAGTGTTAGCGATAAAAACTGTGTCAGAGAAGGATCACTTACTGGGAAAAGTCTACCAGTACCAATCGAGAAAATTGATTAACGATTGACTCCTTTCGATTCAAACAAAACGCTTCAAGGCAAAGTTTATGACCTTTCAGTTCGGCCCGACTGAAGTTTTATGGTCTTCGATTGATTTTTACGCACTGCATAAAAAAGTTCTTATGACTTTCCAATAAGCATTCTTCTAGATTGCTGACCATTTCATATAATATAATCGAAGGCTTTGTCTTTTTTACAACCTTCAGATAATTGACCCACGCATCGTGTAAAAAAACGAACATTCGAGTGGAATTTTGAAGGATTTCAGAAAATTTTTTAAATTAATTTTCCGTGAATTAACTTTTCTTTAAAGAAACTTTAAGGACATTTTAAGGGTATATGATCAGTGAATTTTTAAGAAATTCACAGAACTTCGTGGAATTTTAAAGGATACTCTAATTTCTATTACTTCAAATTCTGTATTAGAAACATTTGACATATTATTACACATTGTTAGTCAATTTTCTCGTGTTAAATATCATCAAATGGAAGTTCCTCTAAATGAAACATTTTCAATAGAACTGGACGTGGTAGGGAATGTTGAGTCAAGCACTCTTGGTGGCTTGCCGCTGTTGAAATTGACTCGCAATTTATCGTACACGAACCGTACTCACGGTTTCTGTTTGCTATTTATGTATCCTTCGCGTTGCATACTGCTCGCGATTTGGGTAAACAATGTTGAGTAAACAGTGGTAAACAGCCTCACATGAAGAGTAACGTGATTTTGAATACACTAGCAAACTGCCTGTGTAACACAGATATACAGAGTAGTTATCCTAATGTGTCTTTTCAAAGATCTTTTTTTAATGTAGCCTAAATTCTGCGTGATCATGTCAGTGGACTTCTCGTCAATATCTCAATTTAAATTAGTTACATTCTCACTAATTCAAATAGTGTGATACGGGGCAAAATCCGTTAACATGGATACTGTGATTTGTAAAATACGTGATTTAAAAAGCACGCCGATCGATACGGAGTTAAGCTCGTGATCTGAGAATTTAAAATAATCCCGTGTCAAGAAATAGGAATCTTCCCATACCATAGGAATGTCCTCAAGCAGGTTACGATTCTTGTGTTGAGGATAATTTTCAAAAGGGGTAAAGATCCAGAGAAAGACTCACTAGATTGAGTGTTATATCTGAAGAGAAGACTAAATTCCAATTTTACTTTCTAGTGCATTGTTTTGAGGAAAAATGAATAGACACATAATTTATGGGAAAAAGCCTTTCGGTATAAAAAAAAAACCCTGATTTATTATGATTCAAGAATAAAAGTTACATCTCAGAAGAATCCGCAAAGGCGCGAGAATTTAGCTTGGTATTTTTGCCTAAAGATAGCTTGGCTTTCTAGGGCCTAATTGTTTGGCATTAAAGCCTAAGTTGAGCTTGGTGTTAGAGCCTATTGTTAAAAGGATACTGCGTATTAATATACTCATAAGAGTGAAAGAGATAAACAGACGTGTCCAAGCCCGCATTGGCAATGTGGGAATTCGACAAAAATCCCATGATTGCGTTTTGCGTTGCGTCATAATGAGAGAGAAAGAGACAAAAATATACCTCTGTCTTTTGACGTAATTTACGTACATATATTACATTGAAAACACCAAATCCATATGGAGTGGGGAGAGAGTTTTGTACATATAATTCGTAATTCTCACTTCTTTCACTCTCCTGATTTTCTGCTTTCTGCTTTGCGTTTTCTGCTGCCATAGGAGGGCACCCTTATTTTTATCATTTGTGAAATATGTTTTGTCATATACAGTTATACCAGAGAGAAACTGTTATACTACACATTTTATGTGAACGTTGTCATTAAATGGATGGAGAATTCAACCGGGATGAAATATTCACAAAAATGTCAATAAAGTAATATTTATTTACAACTATACATTTTTTATTTCGTACATATCAACATTTTTATTTTATTAAAATAACTTTTATAATATTCATATTACAGAATTATTATACATATAATAATAATAATATGGAATATTTGTTTTATACATTGGAGTTGATATCTAAACGTTAACGTATTCATGTTATGAATACGCAATGTTTTTTATACAAGGTTTCGAAAAAACTTCCGAAAACGGTTTATATATCGTATACCCCCCTCTAATTTAAAAAAGCATTATGAAATAAAAAATAATACGGGTCAAAAATAAGATAAAATCATCTTGAAATATTGTATCAGTAGTTAGAAATGTGTCATAAAACCAATAAAATTTAAAAACGTAATTGCGTCAATAAGATAAAATCGATTTTCTTAATTGGAATCTGAAATCTTGGGGGTGCCACTGTTAAAAAAATGAATATGGTCGAAATTATTTAATTTTCAAGTAGACATTTCTTTTCTGTTTTAAAAGTCAGTTGAGTTTAAAAAGCACTTTTGAGACATGAAGTTGTTCACTTGTTTAGCAAAAAATATTTATTATTGCCATCTTTATTTTTTTGATAGTGGCACCTTCAAGATTTCAGATACCAATAAGGAAAATAAAACCACTCTTCATTCACTGATTAAGCTTGCAGTAATCGCAAACGTAATCGCCTTCGTCATACCCAGCGCATTCGTAATGAGACCATAGATCGCATGACTTGCACTGTATCCACTCTTCACCCCTAGTGTCTTCCGATTGAAACTGCCTGCAGAACATACACTCCACTTCGTTTTCTGACTTAACATTCGCAACTGAATACTCCGTATCTGACTCTTCATCTTCTTCACAAGACTCCGCTGGCACAGGAATTCTTGAAACCTCTCGAAGGCAAGGATACTGTTGAGCATCAGATGGAGTCTCAGACGTTGACGGTTTCAGTTTCAGCTTCACAGAATTCAATTCGTCCGGAGAGGAGAGGTGGTCCATCATATGAGTGAGGAACTTCTCTACTTTCGCGCCTTCTAAATCCTCATCTTTTAAATCTGGAAAATCTTGAGAGACCATCTCTGGGTTGAGCGGCATAATTCCCGTGTCACGAAATCCTTTGACTCCAATGTTGCAATCTAAAACTTGCAGATAAGCTTTGCTGAAAAGTTCAACGACGACATCCAAACTCAGTGGACGAAGGTTCTGATTCATCCATTTTCGGACTTCCTCGCTGTAGAAGGTTTTCAGAGGATCCATGAAGGACTTGTAAACTGGCTGGAGCTTGTTGAGAGTCAACGGTGGAAGGCTGATAATGGAAACGTGATTCTCTTGGGCTAATCGGATCACTTCAATATTTTTCGTGTGGCTTTGTTGTCCATCAAGGATTAGGAGTGCAGGATTTTCTTTTGTCGGTTTGGTCACATTCAGGAAGTGACGAAACCAGTGGGTGAACAATTCCAATTGCACCCAACCTGAAGGGTGACATGTTGCGACCGCTCCAGGTGGCGCTCCTCTCATTAAATCAGATGTTGTTTTGTGACGCGGAAAAATAAACATTGGCGGTACAAAGTTTCCCGCGGCACCCATGCACGTGATTACTGTCAAATAAGAATCTTTTTTTGCCCGCAGAACTTGCTCTTGTCGTTTCATGAGTCGAAATTGAGGGTTTTTAGAGTGCACTATAGAAAAAGCGGTTTCGTCTACGTTGAAAATCATATTTGCGGAATAATGATTTGCTTCTACTTCCCGCTTTATTAAAGCAAAAAACTTCGAAACGGAACTATGTTTTCTTAACTCACGTGGATTTTGAGGAACTATTGAGTTATGTCGTCTGAGGAAAGCTTTTATCCAAGCAGAACCAGGATTTCCAGCAGGACCAAAACCTGGGATGGCTTTTAACTTTGTGAACTGAAGTATAATACTTTTTACCTCTTCTTTTGCCAATCCAAAATATCTTTCCTGAACATATAGTAAATATTTTTTTAGGTCCTCTTCTTGCTCTGGAGTGAAGACTCTCTTCCTACCCCTGTTCGAGCATGGTACGGTAGTTTCTTCGTTAGCCATTTCCTCATTGAGATACTTTAAAAGTATACTCCTTGGAATTTGGAAAACTCTTGATGCTCTATTGCTTCCCATTTTTTTAGCGCGAACAGCATTTACAGCGAGGATCATCAGCTCTGGATTCCACGTAACTTTTGGTTTTTCTGCTTCTTTCTTCCTAGTCATTTTTCTTCCAGTTTCATCCGAACCGGAACTTTCGGACTCTTCCTCTATAATGAAAGATTTTTTCAGTACATCAACTTCTTTAATTTTTCCGAATTTTTTTTCTGACTTTGTATCGAGTATATTTTTATTATAAACTGCCGTACTGGCTGGACGCATCACACTCGGATTCTTATGTTTAACTCGCAATGCATTTTTAATTGGTATCTTCTCTGGATAAGAACCACCTTTCATTTCATCAATTTTCCTCCTGCAAGAAAGCACAAAAAACTATTTTAATTTGAACCAAGGTATAACAATAATCATTGCACGATGTTACCAAAAATGCCTTGATTTGAAAAAACGCCATTAACTACAATTTGGATAAGTTCCTCGCGTCGCTTACAAAAAAAAATATTTAAGAACAATAGAACAGGAATTGCGACATCCTGAACAGAATTCGCTTTAGAGTAAATTCTCCTCTTTCAAAATGAAACATTGATTTGTTTCTAGTATGCAGTTTTCTTAGAATTTTTTCATATACCTTTTCTTGTAGAACTAACTGAATCTAAAATTTAAGCATAATTACCAATTCACAGGTGTGGTTTCTCTGGCCGCTTTATCTCCATCGTCTTCTTCTAGGATTAGTTCATATTTCACAGCTAAGTTTTCAAGTACTTTAGTAGGCTCAACTGGTAACATTTTCTCTTCTCTCGCTGCTACATTCGATGTCTTGTCAGAATCCTCATCATTCTTAAACCGCTTCCTTTTGATTATACCCTTAGTATTAAATTCAGATTGATCTTCATCTGGTTCAATTAATTCCCTTTTTATTCTCCCAACAAGCGCGACTGCATCGTAGGATCCTTGCTTTCCATCTTCATTGCTTTCATGTATTGGTTCCCGTTTAACTATCATACTTTTTAACCTTGACATCTTCCAGCTTTTTACAGGCTGTGATTGTTCCTGTAGAATTTTGATTGTAAGGACTAGTCCGCTTTACGGACACTTCTCTGAGTTTTCGCTTTACACTATTTTAAATTAGAATCTCCATCTCATAAAGGATCTCCGGATATTTCATTTTCAACAAAAGAATCACCTAAGGTATCAACGTCAACATAATTTACAATCTGCGCAAATTCAAGAGATGCAAGACTCGTTCCCTTCTTTTGCATAATCGATATTCTGATTTTTATAGTTCCAAGGTAAAATCATTTATAAAATTCTTAATAAAACTGTTGTGAGTTATATAAAACCAGCTCTTGTTTAGAAATAAAATGGAACGGCCTTCTATTGTTTCAGGACCTAGAATAAGAAAAGGGTATGATAAACTGTATTGCATGAAATATTGCATGTGGCATTTCAATTTATATATATTTTCATTCCCAAATTATATTATATTTATCAAATATTTAAAAATATCTCAATACGTATAATACTTTGTTTCTCTTAAGATATTTTGAAAAATGCTATTTAAAATTTTGAACCTATATAATGTTTATAATTATTGTTTATAACAATATTAGAAATGAAATATTGTTCAATGTTGATTAATTTTGACTAGAAAATATTCAGTATGTGTCTGTCAATAATTTTACGTCAAGCAGTAAGTTTACATTACCAAGCTTACGAAACTGAGCATTTAATTGTAAAATTGGCTTATAATTATAAATAATAAGTTGTAAGATACTGCAAATGAGACAAAAAACAAGATGTAATGGATTGCATTGTATTTTAATCTATTTGAACCAGATTAAAATCGGTGATCCTCTAACTATCAACATTTCTATAAATGATATATTATAAAGAAATCAGTAAAGAAAATCTTAGTTAAAGTGAAAATAGAAATAACAGATCTTGTAAAAGTTAAGATTCATAACCTCATTTGACTTTAAAAAGCAGAATAGAAATTAAGAGAAGTATTGTAATAAAATATATAGACTTTTTCTTACTTGTGTGAGGTTAAGTTCAACAATTGTTTACATCCAGTTCAACAAAGAATCATTGTAGAAATGAATTTGTTGATCATTATTCACGTGATTCGGATGTTTTTCGCTTTGTCATTTTAAAATATCTCTTTTTTTGCGGCGGGATTGACAGTATAAATATAATTTTCTTTTTTTCTCTCCAAGTTGAAGCAAAACAGTGTATAAAAACAATCGCACTGAAGGACGCTGAAACACCAGGGATGGGAACGTAGTATACCTTAGGTAAATTACACGAGGGGTTTTTTTACGTAATTTACGCACATATGTAAATTGCGAATTAGGCTGACGTACTATGGATCCGGAATGCGTTGCGTTTTTGCGTAAAATCCTTAGAGTAAGGGAGATGCACTAATACTATCATCTCTCTCACTCTCAATGAGAGTGAGAGATAAAACTATACACTCGACTCTCCCAATATTAACAAAATCGAGAATAGAGGCTCTCACAATATTAACGAAATTTCTTTTTTCAAATGTCACATCAACTGCGCATGCGTAATGCACATAAATAATATATTTTAGCATTTTAAAAAAAAATTGAATCTTATGTAAATCAGGGTTGGGTCGTTACAAAACAGAGGAAGGCATTCCTGCATTCTACAACGCATTGCGTTGCGTCGTAATAAGAGTGAAAGAGAAAGAAGTCTATTTTTTTCTCTTTTATTCACATGAGTTGGTGTTCGACGCTGCGCAAAACGCAATCATGGGACGTCAATCTTAATCAAGATTTTTTCATAACATCAGAAATAGTCAACATTTAGAATATTCACAAAAACTAAATTATAGATGACCGACAATTTTTAACATCATTTCAGTATTTTTAGACACCAGTAATCTGATAGAAAAAACAAAAAAGGGAATATTTTTACATTATTTACCTATGTATATTTTGTAATATTTTAAAACATTCTAAATTTTTAAAAACATTTTTAGATAAAAGTTATTATTTTCACTAAAATGAACCTTTCTTGTTGAACAAAATTACTTTGTTAATATGTGACTTTTGAAGAAAAGCTATTTTTATACATATTTTGATTTCGATTTTTATGAAATAAACATGATATTTCAAGGACATCATTTTTCTTGCGGCGTCTTTCTTCGGCTTCCGCCAAAATACAGTAAAACGAAAAAAACTTAATTTCTATCTTGTTGTGCGCGATTTTTACAACAAATATTATAGAGGTATATTTTTAGGATTTCGTCGAAATATTATATATATTATATTTTTTATGAGTGTTTCTTTAATGACTAATATAATCTTTTTTTCCTATTTTAGGGAGTCTGTCTGTAACTTATTTCATATAATTTATGTATTTTTACATATGAAATGGTCTTCCTAGCTTATATCCTGATTAGCAATCAGTCTTTATTTTTTTTGTGCTACACTTAGTCACTTAATGAATATGTAAGTAAACTGGTTTCAATTTATTTCGCAGTGTATCTATTGTATAAACATATCAACTTTTACCATTGATTTAAAATAAAAGAACGTAATACTTGCTTTAATATAAGCGATAGTTTCATTGAAGATACATAATTGCATCATTCACCTTGATATGCATCTAAATTAAAATTATATACGGCTGCGATGACTTCTACTATACATGAACTTAATTATTCCAACCAGTGAGACTTTTATATACTACATACATATATGTAAGCAGTAATAATTTTACGATTTCTCCTTGAATGCAGTTCGATTATTTTCATCATTCTAGTTTCCTTAAGCGTAGAGATTTGCGTGAAGCTAATATACTAAAGGTTAACGAGAATTCAGTTCACTTATCACTTTGTTAGCATTTCTTATCTATGCGATTTGCCTTGTCTATTGTTGATTACGTAGGGTTTATAATGTCATGCATGTAATATGAACAATCACAAAATGACAGTTACGAAGGAAGTGATCCTGCTCGAGAAAGGATGTTCTTTTCTACAATACGTTTGCGCCACAAGCGGTAAGTATAAAATTAGAAACTGTATCTGACTTGCATATGAAAAGGGTCCTTTTTCGATATAGAGGTCAAAAATCACAATACTTTAAACGAGCTGCGAACTTATTGTATTAACGTAAGCGTGGTCCTTTAAAAAAAGAAAAAAATTTAACGTAATCTGATGAAGTTTGACAAGTTTTATCTGATGGCTAAACATCTCCGTTATTGTTGGACCCAGAAAAAAATTAATTCGACTAATTTAAGAGATTTTCTTTTTTTTTAGGAACAAAAATTTCCAAGATGCAATATGTTTTTTTTTTTTAATACTATGTCATTTTTTATACACATCATTATGATAATCATCATTCATGCTTATCTTATAAATTATATCTGCATAGCATCTGGATAATAACATATTTCCTCTGCTACGTAACTTTCCTGATTTTTTGGAAAATAACAATTTACACTGTGAGAGTTACATAACGAATAAATTTGATCTTGAAAGTAACTTAGGACCCCTAAATAGAAAGCAAATAGACCAATCCATTTAAAAGAAATTCATTAAATTTTATTAGTATTTACCTTTCTTTGTTATGAGATTTCCTTTATTTATTACATTCTCTGTTTGAATCTTGTGTTAATTTTGGGTCTTTATGTCTCTTTTGGGCCATATATCATTTACCTGTAAATATATTAGTACGAAGGACAACAGAAGAACATCAAGTAATGTATGTTACAAATAAAATTCTTGTTGTTATTGTAGCTTCCCTCTCGGTGATGTCATGTGGTATTCATACAGGCTGGACCTCACCAGCTTTGCCGTACTTGTGGAGTAAAGACTCCCAGATCGAGCTTACCGAGGCACAAGGTTCGTGGCTGACATCGATGTACTACCTTAGCAATATCGTAGGCTCCTTATTACTGCCTTTCATGATTGACCAAATAGGTCGAAAGTACACTCTACTTTTCTTTTCCATCCCTCAACTCATCGGATGTATTATGATCATCTTCGCAAAACATTACGTGAGCCTCTACATAGCGAGAATTATTCTTGGAATTAGTGCGGGTGGTACATTTGACTTAAACGCATTCTACCTTGGTGAAATTGCCGATAAAAAGATCCGAGGAAAACTAGTAGCAATGTCAAAATTGAGTTTCTTCGTTGGTGTCTTTTTTGTGAAAGCTGTTGGTTCCATTGTGTCTTACGATGTCTTGAACCTAACAATAACATCAATTCCACTTCTTTTCATTGTAACGTTCGTCTTCATGCCAGAATCTCCTTATTTCTACATAATGAAAAATCAAGACAATGAAGCTGTGAATGCCATGATGAAACTTCGAGGAATGAAGAAACCTGAGTCTGTAAGCCACGACATTGAGGAAATGAAAATGTCAGCGATGTGCAGTCAGAACCCCAAATGGACGTCCCTGAAAGAATTAATTGGAACGAGGAGATACTTAAAGAGATTGACGATTCTCATTCTTTCGAAGATAACAAAACATTCTTCTGGATTGGTAGCCGTCACCAGTTACACACAAGAGATTTTCAGTTTCTCGAGTTCATCCTTAGCACCTGAATATGCAGCGACAATTGTTTCAGGACTGCAAATACTTATATCTGCTTCAACACTTGGAATAGTAGATCGTTTTGGTAGAAAAGTGCCTTTTCTGCTTTCAGGTCTCACAGAAACTGTTACTTTGGTAGCTATGGGATTGTTTTTCTTTTTCAAGATTAAAGAGGGATCTGATGTTAGTAGTGTTTCTTGGCTACCTTTGATGTTTTTAATTGGGTTTGAAGTTGCATTCTGTCTTGGCGTGGGTCCTGTTAGTTACCTGTTGCAGGGTGAACTCTTTCCCCTGGACGTTAAAGGGACGGCTATTACGATAGGATCAAGTGCAGAGGCAATATGCAGCTTTTCAGTGGGAATTGGATTTCATGCTCTTAATAACGCTGTAGGAATATACTCCACATTTTGGATTTTTGCAGCCTGTAGTTTAACTGGAACACTTTTACTTTTCTTTATAATGCCTGAAACCAAGGGAAAATCCTTGGAGGAGATTCAGAAATATTTTGAAGATCATAAAGAATCTGACAAGACTTGATAGAGACTTAGACATAGATCATTATCACAGAAATTAAGTTTTCTGATTGAAATAAATTGAATTTTTAAAATGGAAACTGTAATTGATTGATATTAGAAAATGAGAGGACAGTTTTAGAGATACAAAGACGGTACTGTATGTGTGTGTGTGTGTGTGTGTGTGAGTCACAATTTTTACATTATTCAAAAAATAATAGTGCACAGAGAGAGGTATTTGTGTTTTTGACTTATCACTTTTTGTGACCCTCATACAAAGTAATTAAGTTTAACAAGCTCTTTTCTTATCTGAAAGATATTATCAACAACGTTGCTGTATTAACTATTTTATATAACAGCTAATATATATTTCTTTAGTTACATGACATGAATTTTAAAGTTTCTCAGCTGAAATTTTAAGAGTATATGTTATTTACAAATATAATTTTAAAAAAAATAATAATAATAAAGCATACGTCCGTCCGTGTTCATGTTCTTGACGGGTGTACACTATTATTTTTTTGAAAAAGTAAAAATTGTAGAAAAAAAAAACCCGGGATATCTAAATTTGCTCATATGATAAGTATACACCTAAGAAAAAAAATTACAACTTGAAAATTGAAAAATTAGAAAATCAAGTAGGATTATGTATTATATGTATTTATGTATTATGTATTATGAATTTCATGCATTATCATTATGTAGTTTCTATTTGGAAATATTCAGTTTACCTACCATCGGTGCTATTATGAAACTCTTGCTCTTCAAATATGTTCGTACCGGTGAGTTACCACTAGATATCGACACTCGTTCAGTTTTTCACATTACAAAGTTTGTTTACATGCTGCTCACATTTTTTTAAAACTAATATGATACTCTTATGAATACTAATTCTATGTGAATAACATATATATTATGATGTATTGATCACTAGAAAGACATAGAATACTTAATTGCGATCAACTGTGATTGACTGTATCAATAAGAAGTCTAAGAATGTGCTGGTTTATATTCAAATTTTATATTCGATTATTCAAATTAATGTAAGACACATAAAAATGTCTGTCGCGCCCGCTTTCTCGGAAATTTTACGTCCGTACCGAGTGATTTTTATGCTTCTTCGGAAACAAAAGTCTGCCGGCGCCGTGATTCCCATCTATTCCCTCTCTGTGCATCCCCTATGTCGAATGACATAACTCCCGTCGATATACTGCGATATGCTTCGAAATGGGATTTTTCCTGACACGTAGTGCATATGCGACTGAGAAGATGGAAAATATATGGCTCGGAAACTCGCTAGAAATGTGAAAAGTCTGTTTGTATTTAAATCTTTCACTTAAAAGAATAAGACATACCAATAATAATTGTATCAGGGGCTGATAAATTTTTCGAAGATTAAAAAAGAATTCTAAGAGATTCAAGCGAATTTAAAGTAATTCAAAGTAATTTAAAAGACTTCCCAGAGACATGGGTTTAAAAAGTCACCAAGGTCACGATTACTGATACGTTTTACCTTAATGAGAAATTAAAATATCTAAACTAAAGTCTAGGGAGATCGAAAAAATTCAAGTGAATTCTATCCAAAACTTTCATCAGGTTTGCACAAACATGACAGTTTGTGGGATTACTAATAAAGTCAGCTTGATACGATGCAAATTGCTCCAGCATAACAGCTTTATTCACCGAATTCCGAGTAGGGTACAGTAGTTTAACTCGATTTCATACATATTTTAACAGTGAGGAAACCGCAAGAAAATTGACTGATATACATATACATATACATATAACTTCTGTACCTAACTTGTTTTAAACTGAATGAATCCTGACCTGTTGTATTAGTTTTCTTCCATTTTCTGAAAGCTATTAGGTTTCTAGACTCTAATGCGATAAATTTAGGTAACACTGTAAATCTGAAATCTCAGTAATATGACTTACAAATATACTGTTCCAAATTACATATTTTATTCGCGCTTGAAGACAATTTTTTGAAATGTCACCGAAACATGACGTAAATTACGTTGAAAGTCAGAGAGGCAAATCGGCACAGAGGAAGTGGGAGGGTCATGCACTGTCCACATTAAATTATTATCTATCATGCAATTATTCATTTATGCTTATTCGCCTTGATACACCACGGATCTTGAATTATTACCAGCTTACGGGACTTTTAATTCCGAGTTATTACCATATTTATCGTCGCGTACAACTGATTAGAGTTTGGTAAATCCTAGATTTTTCATTACATCATACATATCCTCCTTATTTCAAATATGCCAAGAGAATGGAAATGAAAAAATACTTTATCAAATATCCATAAAAAGGGGGTGTGATACTGATACTCTTCATATATAAAAAGATGCTTAGAGGCAGGCAATAAAATTGAGTATACTTACAGCGTGAATATTTTTCAACCGAAAATAGGGTTTGAAATCAGAGGGAGGCATATTTAGTACATAAATCAAAGTATAGAAAACCTCGCTGGGAGCTAAGAGTTTATATGCTAATATAAGGTGCAGCACACTGTATATGTAACACCATCTTGACCGGAATAGCGTCTTACCGGTGTTAGTAGCTAAAGGAATATAGCTGGCGGAAATATTCTACTCGCTCGAGATTATGACAATATGCCCAACATGCCCACATTCTTTCTGACTTTCTGAATTGCGTCCAATAACAATTTTTCCAAAATATTATCCAACTTCGCGGTTTTCAACCCCCTTTTTTGACTTTTTTTGTTAAACCCCTTTTTCCATCCTTGATCTTCTGTAACTCCTTTCTAAAAACACAACCTTTCACAAACTCATGTGTTTTAATCTTTTTCTCAAACTTCTTTTCCAAACCCTTTATCGCGAACCCCTCGTTAAACCTCCTTTCTCAATATTTTTTTCCGGCCATGGAGTGCGTGGACCACTTAAAAAACAGAGAAATGCTGCGCAGCTGCCAATTTGTCATGGACGACCTTGAAAAAATAATTTTTGTGATTGATGAAATAACTATAGAAGCTCGTAGTTTTATATTATACATTTATTACGAAGAATATAATATGAATTAATACTACAATTGTAATCAAGTGTAAAAGAGTGATGAAGTTTATAATATTTTAAAAAACAATATGTACATCAAATTAAACTTTATAAATTCATAGTCGACAAAGATTTCTCTCCAAATTAACTAATCTAATAATAAAATAAAAATTGTGAGTATTTATGCAGCCACCTTACAGTTTGCTTCGAGTCATACACTTCTACCAATCATCATTCAATGTCGATCCTTAAATACGAGTTTACAACATTCGCATTACAGAACACATAATTGTCTGTGTACTAAATCGGCTGTACAAAATGATCTTAATTCATATAAGGAATCTCGCCTCTACAATCGCAGTTGCACCAACGTAACTCACGCCAAAATTGCGTACTGCTTTATCAGCAGATCGGTGCTAAAGCAGAAAGTCGAGGAGGCGGCTTGTGACTCCAGCAACAACGTCGTCAACGTAACGACAAACATTCAATTAAAGTTGTTAAAGCCCGTATCTGAAGGGGTTGTTCTTGTTATGCTGGGTACATGGAACGCTTAAGGCTGTATCACGGCATCGTAAAGGTGATTGCCGGGACTTGGTCGTGTTTCGTAATGCGGGCATCTTTGCGAAGCGTGTTACAGCCCCCCATTTTCTTATCGCGCCAATGCGAACGTGTCTTCTGCTCCCAAGACCTATCCAGGCTCGCCTCATTTTTCCTTCTTCTTGCTCAAAAATCTCAAGTGCGTTTAATTGTGCCATTAATTCGAGTTTTGATTTATTATTATTATTATTATTATTATTATTATTATTATTATTATTATTATTACTATTATTCAAAGTTATTGTCCAAAAAATATTCACAAGCCTAGTTAGGTCTTGATCAGTCCACCTAGCAAACCCAAATGTAAATAAGGCAACTTTACTGGGGCCCTAATAGCTACAGTGAAGAACTTTAAGAAAATTTCCCTAATAACATCCGAATAGCATCACACTTACTCTAGGGTCAGTTAGGGAAATTTCTACCCAGAACGCTATACCGACTGTACACACTTTCTATTAGCGACCAATAGTCACCTTCCGAATATCGAAACGTTACAGATTTATTCCAAGGAACTAAATGATTTTCCGAGAATTGAATTCAAAATAATAAAAAGCTTGGTTAAATGTTGATGTGCAATCAGTAGAGACCCTTGACCGTTTAGGTATGATGCTTGGCAAATCGCTATTTCCATTTTTCATCAGTCTTCGTAATATGAGGAACGGTAGCCGGAGGCTGAACGTTGGGTTCGGGTGTTGTATAAAACCACTCGCGACATTACCTCCAATATTCGCAAAACGGATTCTCCGACGGCAGCCGCCCTCAGTGGTAATGAGGTGGTTTCAATTCTGGCCTCGAGGCAACTCGTTCCTGTGTATATGTAGGAGTAGCTATTGCCATGTAAATGCCTGCGCGAGAGAAAGCAAGTTTGAGATTGATAGGACAGAGAAAGCAATCTTGAAAGTCATAAGCAGAAATGTCGCAAAAAGCTCTACCTCTTGGTTTCGAGGTATTGTTACTTAATAGTATTTGCGTCTCTAATATGCAATCTCTCATTGCATTGAATACAACTCCTCCCCCCCCCCTCTCTCTCTCTCTCTCTCTCTCTCTCTCTCTCTCTCTCTCTCTCTCTCTCTCTCTCTCTCTTGGGGTCATTCTGAGCAAACCCCCGCCCCCAAAAGTCTCACGTATGTTTTAAATGACCCTGTTGCTCTAAAAATATTTTTCTACCCTTTGTTGATAGACGTGAAAGGTAATCGTCTTCCTCTTCCCCGATTCTTTATTTCTTATCTCATAATCCGCCCAAGAACTCGTCATGCAGTATGTTCTCTTGAAAATAGAAATGTTTACAATGTCAAGCTATTTAAAGAAATTCTTTATCATGTTGACTGACAAACTTTCATATCATGAAAGATTATACTCCACCTGTAGACAAGTGCCTGACGTTTCATGTCTGGTTTTATGAACGAATTGAAATATTCGCTCATTTACACTCTGTTAATAGAGGTTTATCAATATTTTTTACTGCCGTTGGGTTTATCAATGCCTCCACTTCTTCCAACGTCTTGCCATTGGTTTCTGGCGTGTTGTAGAAAAGTAATAATGTACCAGCAATACAGCATATTGAGAACAACCAGAAGCTCGCGTACATTCCCACTAGGTAATTCAGCAATGGAAATCCAAATCCAAATGCAGAACTTAACAGTTGTTCTATCACTGACACCAACGCAACAGCTGTTCCTTTAACTTTCAGTGGAAAGAGTTCTCCTTGCAAAACATAGCCTACTGGACTGATGCCCATGTAATATCCAATCTCATAGACGATTAAAGAAGCTAAAGGCAACCAAGTTATGGATGATACATTTGCGTTTAGATATAGTTTCAAAAAGAAAAATATGCCAAGCGATCCAAGAGAAAGAGTGCATAAAATTCCACAAATTAGGAAGAGAACCCTTCTACCGAGTCTATCTATTAATTGCGAGCTCATCAAACTCCCACTTAATTTACATGCGCATACATAGAGTACTGCATTTTGAGAATTGCCACTGTACTTCATGATCTCCTGCAGAGATGTTAATATAGCGACTGATCCCGCAACGTGTCTGGTTACTTTGGCTATTAGAAGGATAATAAGCCTCTTGCGATTGCTCTTATCGTTGAAGAGTTCGCTCATTGAATGTCCTTTAGAGTCCTGGCTTTCCAACACGGCCTTCTTCATCATATCCAAATCCGCCTGCACTGATTCTGGTTGCTTGAATCCTCGCAACTTCATTAAGCATCTCATCGCATCTTTTTCACGATCTCTCATCATGTACACGTAAGGAGACTCGGGCATGAAGAAAAACGTTACAACGAATGTCAGGGGTATGAAAATTGTTACCAGATTTGAAGTCTTGAAAGGTAAGTACATGCCTATAGCATTTTCATAGAAAACGCCGACCAGCATCGCCGATTTTGTGACTATCGAGAGCTTACCTCTGATGTCCTTTTCTGTGATCTCGCCCAAATAGATAGATATAAATTCAAGGAGACCACCGTCACCTATTCCAATTATGTATCGCGCTATGCAGAGAGTGATGTAATTGTTTGCTGATGCTATCATTGCCCAGCCAATGATAACGGGTACTGAGAACATCAGGAAGCTGTTCTTGCGACCAAATTTGTCCATCGTCCAAGGACTTAAAAAACATCCAAAAAAACTACCAATGAAGTATACAGATATTAACAAGGCACCTTGAATGTTCGATATTGGAATTTCGGAATCCTCTTTCTTCAAGTACGGTAATGTTGGTGATGTCCAGGCTAAACTTACACCACATTCCATCACTGCAAAGGACACTGAAAATTTAATTGAAAAAAAAAAAATTATTTGAGTGTTCGTCATTTTTGAAATTTCGTCATTTACTCCTACTAGGAGCTTAAATAGACTTAAAGTCTTGAATATCTAGAAATATGATTTTTGGGAACCTCAACGGCCTTAAAATAGTACTTTTCTTGCAAGTGTAAAAAAATTATAATCGATTCGAATTTAGAGAGCTAGGAATCATTTATAAATTCACGTCATTTTACAATACTTATTCTAATTAGTGACTTAAGTGTTTATCTATGACAGAGATGTCAACAGAGAAAACAAAGAGCTAAATCCTGTCAACTCGTTAAACTCCTCGAAACTCGAAGAAAATATTAATAATAAAATAAAAAATGATAAAGTTGAATATTAAACGTTACTGGTGAAATATTGGTTGTAAATCTTAATGGTAAGTATTAACTGTGAAAATATATAAAATATGAAATTACATAGAACCCCTAAAGTGAAAAAATAGCCTTTTCCTCGTTTATATCAGAATACATGATTGATTTATTTTCAGTTAAACTGATTCATTACATTTCTTAATCATAATTTCTAAAAAATCGTACAGTAAGTGATTGTTACTTACCACTTGCAGCACAAGCGTATTGCAATAGACGACAGCCTTTCTCTTTAGGGAGTTCCATTCTTGCAAAGTCCGTTTGTTGGGACTTCATAAGCTAAACTGGATGATGTGAAATCTGGAACGAGTGAAAACTTGCCTACTTTTAATTAGAAGGTGACTGACATCTGTTCTCTGATAAGCTTGTATATAAAATGTGGCACCACTTTGCGACATTGATGATCGTCACGTGTAAACAAATCTCCATTAGAAGTAAATTTATGGTCCTATTCGTGTTTCAATGACAGTTGCTAATTCCTACTTCAAATGAAACTTGCACTTGTATAGTTTGCATTTCTGTAATACATGTATTGCGAGTGGCGCCAAGCATGCAATGGAAATTTTCATTAACGCGTAATATTCATATTTTATGATGAAAAATATCGTTTTTTATTGAAATCAGTTTATTGTCTGTCATAAAATGTCTGAGAAAGAACATAACATTTAACTTTATAATTCATTTCATAACATTGTCACGTAAAATTGGTATATGTAATTATGTGACCATGAAAAAATGAAGCATAAAATTTTGTAAAAAAGTTCAATATCAAGTGACAAACAAAGCCAATTGCACTTAAAATTAGTGACAAGTCGAATTCGAGGATGCAAAAGTATTGTTTTTCAAAAGGTTCCCTTTATAATATATTTAAACAAAAAAAAGGAAAAAATGGAATCTTGTAAGAATGTCGCAGCATTATTCATTATTATTCATTAAAATTAACGTTTGTTTTTTTTTTTTTTTGAAGCAATGTTAGATAAAACTTGTCAACGATATCTACAGATGAGAACGGAGCTAATGAGATGTTTAAGATAAAGTATTTTAATGCAAACAGGTGGTCCGTGTGTGGTAAGATTGTAATGTGTGTTTTCCCGATTATGAGAATGAGTTATTGTGTTTAAAACGTCATTCGCTTAAATCAAATAAAATTCTTCCGAAATTCTGTGCAATTTTTGTGTCAACAAAAATACTCAACAAAGTTATTTCTTTGCCCCAATAATTTTTTGGAACGGTGAAATAACATTGTTTTGGACAAAAAGATTTGGTTTTGACGCAAAAAAAGTAGAAAAAGATTTTAAATTCTCAAAACACGACTTTTAGGGTAATTAGAATTGGATCTGCGAATTTTTTGTTCCTCTGCTTTCACGTACATGCATATATATATATATGAGAGTGTTCCTATAAATACACGTACGGAGTGAATCCATATTGGCGGTTGAAGCAGGATAACAGTCGACCACAAACGACATCGTGATGTTGAGCGTTGATACTTCTGGTGTCCGCCTTGAGCCAATAAGCGCAATAAACTCATTCAGTGGTTTACTGCGAATCGTTTTACAACTGCTGGTTACGACAGGACCTGCCCTTTCCTCACCATTCTCAGCATAGTATGCTCTGTGGTTGAAAGCACGAGAGAACTAGTTACCGAAACTGCGCTAGTTTAAATTACGAGCCACGGTGCCTTTTACGATTTATTTTTTAGGGATTCTCTACCATGTAAAACAAACCTTAATCTCTCTCCACTACGATGTTGGTATCATGGATCCATTCCTTTTTGCCTGCTCGTTAAGTTTCTGTCTCGATTTGTGTCATCGGTCTTCCCTACTTCATTTTTTTCCTCTCTTTATGCGCGATTGACTCGGAAAACTTTCCAAGAGTGATGAGAAATGCATTAATTTCTTTTATGTTTATTGGCTAGTTTGTTGACTGTACTTCCACAGCCAATTTTTAGTTGTTCGAAAGCAATTCTTTTTAAAACTTCGAAGTTTATTCCCTTGGATATAAATTAAAAACATAAATTGTTCAAGAGCAAATATGAACATTATGATTATATTATTATTAATTAATTAAGGCCTGTTGTTTTTCGGTGTCATTTATCTCAGTTGTTTGTCTTGTTCTGTTGAAAGGCTCCTGAAGCCTTTCAAATAAAGTAACGTAAATATTTGTACAAGTTATTTGAAAAGTAATGAACCTGACATACAAATACTAAAATAAATAAGTTTGAAAAAATATTTTTTTTTAAAGTCCCCTTTGCGTGGGGATAGGGAATAACCCATTATAATAAATTGATAAAATATTTAATTTCCAGTATATAAAATTATTTGTTTTTCACTTTAAAGTGTATGATCTGAAATCGACAGACAGTCACTCAAAAGTACCGAATTGTTCAACGATATATTCCGTCCGTGAGGAAATTGGCCGTCCAGCCATATGCGTCGGCTCTTGCGCGCGTGGACGTGGGAGGGAGATGGCGGTCCGCATTACAAATTTAATCTTACAAATGGATCCGAAAACTTGGAAACAATGGAATATATGAAATGCGGCTGCATATATCATATGGCTAGACGTGGGGTGAGTCCAGCGGCAATATTGTCAGGACCGATCCATATTCTCCTAGAGTGAGAAAGCTTTAAAGGGTGAGACAGAGAAAGCAGGATCCGTAAACTATATAAAAAAATAGAAAAACATGTTCCTTGCAAGACAAAAAAAAAAACTCGGAAATAGTCGGACGCTTCCTGTCAAATTCAACCAAAAGGAGGTATCAGACAAATTAGACACTATATTACAAATAAGTCGATTAAAAGTTCTTCACTACAAGTATTATTTTAAAGTGAAGTAGAAGAAAAAGAGTTTTTCGGAAAGAAACTTCTCCTATTTTCGTCTTGAGAAATTTTAAAAAGCTTCTATAGATTCTGTTCCTTGAATCGATATTTTTAATTCCCAAATGTGTTAACGTTAGATTGCTAACGCAAGTTTTCAACATCCTAGACTCGTCAAAGTTCTCGAAAGTTTCCATTGGATATTCTCAATTGTTATTAGTTTCTTTTTTTTCTTGAGAGAATTTACATCGTTATAAATATTAATGTAGCAAACTAATGAAAAGAATTTTCTATGGGTCCATGGGTCATAAGCTATCATATTTTTCTTTTTCTTTGCAATTGTTGGAAAACGATTTTATGTCCCTCGAGGCATATAAATAATTTTCCTAACAGTTCGCTTTGCAGAGTTAAAGTTACTTCGTAGCTTTTATTTTCCAATCGACACTTCTCGTATCCTCCAGCAAACAACGATTAAACTCCTTTTCGGCTTGTTCTGAAGTTCAGCTGCGAGAGGTGTGAAACTATTCGATATCTACAGGACCTTTTAGAGATTGAAACTGTGTATCTACAGCGATTGAGTTATCTTTTGGCAGTTCAATAACTCGTGAGAGTAATCGAAGTAAAAGTTTCGTACTTGTAGGAATACCGGCGGTGGTTCTTCATACAAGAGGAAATTTCTCTGGAGAAATTGGTAAATCGGGCAATAGCGATGCGAGAGTGGCGCCTGCGTCGTCATTACCAGATACACATTTTATTTTGTTTACTTTGGGAATGTTAAATTTTCATCAGAAACGACATTAATTTTGAAACGTGGTAGAGCAATATTTTAATCTATGATAGAATAATGATGAGCCAAACATCGAAATTTAAGTTATAATCTGTTATCGGAGATTTGGTTCAACGGGCGTTTGTTCAAAAAGCGTCGTGCGATAATTGAAAGTCCATTATCACCGATTTCTGCGCGACTGGATTCTGCTCACAGGCAAGAACTTAGTCTCAAACTAGTAGGAAATTACTTTTTAGAGAAAAGACACTAATATCGCCTGTTTGAGAATCTAAATTAATTTCCGCACTTGCAATAATATTCTTACTGACTAAAATTGAATAATCGAAGGATTCCCAGGCAATGCTGGGTAAATTTCTGCGCGTTATAAATAAAACTCAACGAGTGATGTAAAATCTAAAAACTTTGAAAGAATAACAAGGTATTTGATTTTCCATTTTGTACCCAGCTTCTGCACTTGTGTCCTCAAGGGAGCGTTTACCGAGGATAATTCATATTTATGACCGACTGTTCTATCAACCCCACTTGGTTCGTATACATTTAATTGAGACGTCCATATCGTAGGCAATAGGGTGCGAACATCGTTGTCTCGAGAAGGGGATAAGGGACAATACATCGCGGTCGATGGAGTTGCAAACTGAATCGTAAGGCTGTCGTTTCGATGATTGCGTTTGCCTGTAAGATGTCCGCAAATGTCCGGTTCATTTAATGTATTCTCAGTTTATGGTCAGGCGTAAATAATTTTTTCAACGAGGGTCATCGATGATCATTATTATAACTTTTGTTCTCTTATATAGAAATTTCGAATAGTTGCACCTAATAAATATACATACATTAGGGTGGATCCAACAACGACTTCCGATTCTACGGAAATTCTATATAGTAATGATATCATTTATTTTAATTTATTATTTAGTATTTGACGCCAGTATTTTTGGTTAAGAAAATATGCTTTATTGCCCACTTCGCTTCAAGTTAAATTTTGCATGTAAAGTGCGACAAAGCAATCGAGAAGTGTTTCCTCTGACACAAGAGTGCGCTTATCCATTTAGTTTTTAGAGCTCCCTTTCGCCCCACACAGCTATTAAATACTAATTCCATTAAAGCCAGGAAGGGTTGTGCCGCCTATCTCTGACCCATATTTCATAGCGAAAGCTTTTCAATCTGAGAAAATACTTACGGATCCAGCCGACTCTCTCTTTCTCTCTTTTCTCTCTCTCTCTCTCTCTCTCTCTCTCTCTCTCTCTCTCTCTCTCTCTCTCTCTTTCTATCTCTATATCAGAGCGAAAATATGGAAGCCACTCCACTCGAGTAAGCGATATTCGATGGAGAAATTATTAGAAGCGAAAGATCTTGTTTACGAGCTTCCTTCATCGGGAGAACAAGTACTGATTGTCCAATTCTCGTGAAGAGCAGATTTCGAAATGCGGTTATGGGTTTGCAAAATACTTGAAATTTCAAATCATCTAATTGTAATTATAATCAATTAAATTAAGTGTGACTAAGTGATGAATTATTTTATATGTATAAAATCCAATCATAAAAAATCTTTCTCACAATCTCGTTGAACTTTGTGCATTGCGCCGGTGTTGCTCATTTCGTTCTCTTGCGTTTATTACGCAAGAGAGAAGGTATTGAGCAATACACGAAGATTACTAATACGGATATGGACACGCCGACCTTCTCTAAAGAACACGTGCACGCATATATTGCCTACGGTTGGGAATTTAATTTTTCTACCTAAGCAGAAGTGGTGTTCGGATCTGCCCAGAGCAGCGTGACTCATGTAGGGAATCTAGTTCTTGGTTAGTAAGGTTTATCTTTGCACCTGTGCAAAGATATTATTACAGTAGATGCGGCGTTGAGTTTCAAGGTCTTTCTCGATATATTTTCTGTCATATTGAAGTGCTGTCCTCACCGTACTACGAAGCCAAAAAATTGACTATCTTAATAGTAGTACTCATCTTATTGATCATACGTAAAAATATTAAAATGTGCTGAAATAGATAAGATAATTTTTAGGGTCGAATAATCCTACGAGTTTAGGAGAAGAATTTGTCAAATTAGGAATGTGCAGAGTGAAATTGTGGGACCCTAAGTAAGACTAAATTATAGTCTTATGGGAATACTGGTTGAGTAGGTATCTGCCCTGCGATCTTGATCGAGATCGACCAACCCTGAAGCTTTTGAACACTCCGGCAATTTAAAACACTGACGAGCACCCTCGACACTTTCAGTGTGATCGGGTCGGGTCTAGAAGATTATAATACACAATATACAGATATTGAGGCGACTCCGATCCTGCAATCGGCGTTTGACTGCATACATAGCACACGTCTCTGTTTCCTGGCTACACATAATCTTGATCACAATAAATTCACATTAAACTATCTGTTCGGTGCAGTCGACGGTGGTTGTTTTAATATCCAGGGAGCGAATCGTTGACTTGATAGTTTTTATTAAATTCTCACCGGAGAAGGTACTATTGTAAGGTTTCTGTAAAATTTGACTCCCCCTCTGTTTTGGTTTTAGCATCTTAAACTGAAGGACAACTTCTTTAGCCCAGATCTAAAATGTTTACTAATTCAGATTTAGAGAGAAACCAATTACATATCTTTTTCAAAGTACATACCATAAAATTCTGTGAATGTTTAAAAAAATTGTTCTGAACACAAATAGAGAGTCAGAATAGTAAGTAATGTATACATATTTCATTTTTCCATTCTCACTTCTTACATCCTGGGTACGTTGAGAATACGAGGATGAAACGTATTCCCGGCAGTAGAAATGACCGTGGAAGCTGGCTTCCTGTCGTACACGAGCCATGAGGTTTCACCATTGTCGAGGGCTCCAGGGTGAAAGGAAACCCGGGAGAATGGAGGTCGACCAATCGCGGATTCGCCGAATTCTGCGAGAGCAGAGTGTAGAATACGCGTACTATGTACGATTGTACGTGCTCGTGGTTATGTGAATGCACCCTCAGCTAGTCTACACGGGTATTTGAGATAGAAGAGAGGAGGATACCGGGTAGACTTCTCTTCCTAGCCAGATTAGCATAAATATGGCGTCTTAGAGCGGGTCGTTTGTCATCGTTAGCAAAGCACACGCTTCCTGGGACTCGCGCAGTCACACTCCTCTGAACCGTCGCGTCGAGATGTTCTATTCCCTCGGGATACCAGAGAGTCGAGCACCACAGGAAGGAAGCGAGGATGTTAGTGGCTTTTCCAGCTACGAATAAGTAGTCAGACCAGCACGTGCACTGCTCAGAGTTTACGTATGTGCTCACGTACGCGTACATATGTATGAAGGTATATATGTACGCACAACATTAATTAAGCCCAAAGTTTCACTAGTGCGTGCTATTGTTTCATTGTTCGATTTCTCTAGTTCTCTAGTTTCGTGCATCCAGTTTGCGGCATTTCTCACTATCAAGTATTTAGAGAAGTGTTGTATTATATACAACCGGTGTATGAATAGGGATGTGATGAATTTTATGAATATTAATGTTACAATTTTACTTTGTATGCTGGCAAAAGTTTCGGACAGTAATCTCTTATCACAATGAATCCTAGCCATTCCGAATTCTGCGTTCAAGCGAAAATCAATTATTCCAAGGATAATCAAAACCTATATTTCCTATTCGATTGAAACAAAACTTCCAGTAAGAATAAATGAACCAACTTTTCATCCGGAATCAAAGCAAAGTTTGATCACTCCGTGTGTTTATGTATGAATGAATCTGAAGCTCTCACAAATCAAATATAAAACCGAAACAAATTGAACTTTCAAACCAAATGAATCCGAGGTTACTCCAAACCATCTTTTAAATCCTTAGGTGGATCTCGGATTGGATTGGGTAGATTCGGATATAGTTTAGGGGTTTACTCTAGGATAAAAACTTGGAAATTGAACGAAAGCATAGGGATAAAAATTTTTCTATTTGAAAATTAATCTGAAAGGGATATTTTTTAAAATTATCTCGTGTCGAATGTGAAAGGTTCAGACGAAATTAGAATATACCAAACTGCGATAGGCGTAATGGAATCGACTGCGCAAACATTTCGTTGACGCAGCAAGAATTCGCTGAGTAGCAGGAGTAAATTAATCTTGTCGAATACATTTTACCACTACAGCTGCATGATTTAAAAGCTACGATTAATTGATGTTGAAGATGTGATACAACTTTCAATAATTCAGTATCTACTTTGCAATTTCTCTTTAATCTCCTACAGAAATATGTATTTGTAGAACAAAGTTTTTCCCTGAGATAAATGAGGAAGAAACTAAAACGTATTAAAGTTTCGTGAACATGCGAATCTTTGGTTCCTAGAAAATACACTTGACAACTTTTTTCGCCTTTCACCTGAGTCTGTGACTTGGAGTTCGTTTTCCTCGCGCTGTGTTTCACATTAATTTAATTCATATGGTAATTTACATGGGTCGAAAACTTTCAGGACAATGGAAAGGGACAATATACCAAAAAGTAGTGAAGCGAATGCGATATTGAATTCACCCCTGGCGACGCATCGTGCCTGTTATCGACAATGTCCGACCGCTGGACCGGAAGTCATTTGCTCGACCTGTGATATTACACAAATGAATTCGAGCCTCATCCGAACCAACTTTTCAATCCGAGTCAATCCAAAGTTTGAATCCGATTAAATCCGAGGAAAATCTGAACTAACATTTTAATTCGATTTTGTGAATAAATCAAAAAAAAAATCTCATTCTATATGTGCGCGATTAAAGTGAATTGAATTCATATTTCTTTGAAACACTAATACATATACTGTCAACAGAATAAGTGTTGAGGAAAAGGGATTAATTTTTTGAAAGAGGCCGATGAGCTCTTCCAGGTTATGAATACGTTGTCTGTGTTTTCTTGTGTAGGTAGGACAATATAATGGGGCATAACAACGGCTTTAACACGCAGTGGCCGACCCCGGACGCGACCCGGGACCCTTCCCGGATGAATTACACCTCTGATAATTACCTAAAATTAATGTGCCTGCCCTTTCAAGGCTACAGTCTATATTAGAACGTGTGGAAGGTGAACAGCAACTAGAATATACACTATTTGTCGATTTTCAAATATTTCTCCCCAAATAGTCTGTCTTATAGATTGAGGTCAAGGTGCAGAGAGAGAGAGAGAGAGAGAGAGATAATACTAAAAGATGAGGTTTCAGTGGTAAAAATGATAGAGTCATAGGCTATAGAGGTCACAGGTCGGAGGTGAAAGGTCTTTGAAGTAAATATAAGGGGTCAATGGTCAAAAGTCAAAGGTGAAATATCACATTATAAATGTTAGGAGTTGCAAATTCTTTTTTCGAATCTCTAGGACTGATAAATATTCATGCGAAATATCTACCCTCTACCAGAAATATTGTAGGAGCCAGAAGCGGTAATCGACGGACGAAAATCCGAGTGAGCGAATAAGGGTTTCTGCCCATGGCTATGAAATCCTAAATACGAAATAAAAAGTCTAGTTCAATGTATTTTTTTGTCCACTTCTCTAACCATTAGGACCACCTGTTTCTAGAATATCCACATTTTGAGATTATGAAAAGTCTGCAATATCGAAGATACATCTTTTGCGATTCCTAACTTTGAAATCTATTGCAGCATTGTGTACTACAGTTGAAAAATGATTAATCACAGACAACCACATTAAAGAATAATGGAAAACCAGTTCCCCACGTAACGAATCGCAGCGAAAATTGATAAAATATCATTTAATCCTCCCTACACCACCAAGTGCAGAGATAGCATTACTAATTTATTTAAATGGACTTATCTTTCCGAAGCTCCGATAGTAATGTAAATTGGTTACCCTCCGAATCAAGGGGGTAATGGCACGAGCGAGATAAAGGTATTTTATAGCCTTGCGGTCGGACATATTTAAGCAGGGTCGAAGGCTCTGGATTTTTGTCACCCTCGGTCAATCCACGCGACAGGTGTTCAGCTGATATTTTTTCCGTTTTTGCAAGGATATTGGTAGTGTGTCACTGCGATAAGGAAGAATCGCTTTATAGGGTGCGTGAACCAAATATCAAGGAATCCCGCAGTTACTTTGAGTTTCTTTAAATCCATGAATAATCGAGTCTTTAATAATACTTCTAAGATTAGGTATATTAATTTTCCTTGAGAAAACCGAAGTATAATCTCCAATATCTCAAAATATTTAGCCTTTGCCAACATTAGATGATGTTTTTTATTACTTAGAAATATTGTTTTCCCTCGAGAAAATCCAAACAGAACCTCGAATTTTCTATCTAAGCGGATTCTAGTTTATTTCAAACGTCCCTCTACCATAAATGTTAACTTTTGAACGGCGCATTAGGAAATCTGATTGAGTACCGCCCATTGATTAGCGTGACGCTTCGGACATTGGCACCCCGATTCCTCATTCACCACGGTCGCTCAGACCGATTATCTAATTTAACTGCGAACATGAAGCTTGCGCTGGTCTCACGATAATCCCCTGGGACAGATTTTATTTTCAACAAGCATTGCTAAATGATTAAGTCGAGTCACACAGTTCCTAGAGGTAAACTGCGTAACTTTTCTCACTTCTGATTTTTCACTTCTCAGATGCCATTAAAATCTGAATGTCAGTGAAGAAAATGCAGTTAAAGGAAAGTGGTAAACTATGACATCACAATTTACCATTCGTATTTTCTAAAGCCCTGTTTCTACTTACATTAAAAATATAAAAATTAATTAATATTACAGTATTTAAAATCATGGCAGACAAGCCGTGGCAGATCGAATTTGCTTATTATTCTGGAGAACACTATTTATGACGTTTGGTGATTAAAAACGGAAGCGCAACTGACGTCCGGGCATGGGGCTTGTTATAGCGCACGGAAGGACACTCTTCTGCGAGCACCTTGATTTACTGGACGATATTTCGTCGCTTCTAGTTGGCGCCTACGACCCTACCAGCAAGCGCGACAATAGTGGTCGCTTGACATTTTTTTTCGAATTATTGCCACGCCGTGTATGCGCCTTCCTATTTCACCTCCCTTTTTATTAGCAATCTTTTTTTCTTTTCCACTGCTGTTTTCACGGGCCCTTTGTTGCCTGGCTGCCTCGTTTCGCCGACCAACGACGTATCCGTTCGAATTCGGTGTAGGGTTCACACTGTTATTTATTACTCCAGCAGGCAGACGGAGCTCTGCTTTTGGCAGCTAGCAACTCTGCATCACATACGTATTATTTTTTTAAAATTATTTAAGTCAAAATAGTAATTTTTCCATCCACCTTTTCAAAGCCCTCATCCAAACCCCTTGCCAAAAAACCCCCGTTGTTGCAACAACCCCCTTTGCAAAAACCCTTTCCAACCTCATTTTCAAAATTGTATGTAAATGTATTTTTTCTCTAATAAGAAGAGAAGTTGTTTATTAGAAGCATTACTTGGGAACATGAAGAGAGCAATATTTTCTTGAAAAGATGTTCGGACAACCGGAAGTTAATTGAATTTGATGTGAAGAATGGTGAATTACAAATAAAAGTCTGATCATATTTCAGACAAGTTTTGAAACTGCATAATGCATATATATGAGTGTCTTAATCGTCAAGACGGAATTCGTCTAGTAGCGGTCGAATTGGGTGGAATTAATGTCTCGGAACGGACGCCATATTAACATATCCGTGTCCAATCGTCGCCCACGTGGCAGGGTGCTGTGGCGAATCGGCCCTGGGCTATGACATTGTCATTATTTCACTGACAGAACAAGCATGCGCGCGATTCTCCACGGAGCATGGGAAGTATTGCTAACAAGGGTGAGAAGAGCGAAGTGAGAAGGAACGAGAGTAGGTGAAAGAGGCAGATAGTCAAGCCGCAGGGTAGAATCTTGTGAACTCGTAATCGCTTGTTTAGGATGCAGCGAGGGATATCGTTCTTTTAAATAATTCCTTTATAAACATGTAGTTTGTCATTCTTCAATTAGCAAATACGCGGGTATTATTATTATTATTATTATTATTATTATTATTTCCGGAGATCCTTTTTCAACCCCTTCTCAGTGTAGCCATTTTGTGATATTTTTTTCAATATACATAAATATATTCTCAATAACTATCCCATGTATTATTTCTCTATCACCTCTTCTTCCGCCCAAAATAAACATGCAATCAAAGCGAGCAACGCGCGAAACGCGAGATAACCATTAATTTAAGAATGTAAGGTTGTTTGATTTGACTAATTAATATTTATTCCTTACTTTCCTAAAGACTCTTTTCCGATAGTCTGATGGATTACACTGAAAACCCTAGAAAATCAGAAATGACGTTTACCGGCACACGAAATCTGATTTTCAAGATTGTTCAGACTAGAAAAGAGGTGGAAGGAGATGAAAAAGTGAGAGATGAACTGGAGGGTCGTCCCGGTTAAGGGATACTACTACCGGGTGCTCCATGCTATTTATCTTTATGGACCTCGGGCAGAGGGTAAGTACACTTACTCGCGAAGTGAGCTTAAGTCGACGAGGGCGGTAAGAGATTGTTTGTCGTATTGGCTGCGGTTCCGGGAAGCTCAACGCTATCCGTTTAGGGGAATCCTTTCGTTAGGGGCTTATTTCTCAGTAGAATTTCACTTATAATAACCATCGAAACGCTCTCTTCTCTAGAATTTTCTCTTTCAAAGCTAATCTTCTTATTGATACCAGATATAAAGGAATACTCGTATTAAGAAAAAAAAAAAAAAAATAGTAAGCTTGTTTTACCCCTTTAGTTATGGTCATCATCAGCATGAAATTTCGTCCTGCATGAAATACTGACAGTAAAGTAAAGTAACCAATATAGCATCTCATGTTGTAAAAAAAGAAATAAACTTCATTAATTGGTTCATACATATTATACGTAAATATTAGATTATTATTATTAAAGTATTAAATAAAATACTGGAATTTAAACGGGAATTGTAAATATGGTGACACATAAGGTGTGATCTAAAAGTAAAAGACTTAAATCCATTAATTTTTCCTTAATGACACGGACTTCCCTTTTCGGAAGAAGTAAGGCATATTATCCCCTCAATGGCAAGCAGAAATAGTAAAAAGGATCGATGCAGTGACGGTATTCGAAGAGAATGTGGTACCGCGGAATGGCCAAAAATTAATCTGTTGCCGTGTAATCGGCTTCCGATGATTTAGCGCTGCTCGGGCAAGAGAAGGATGGGAAATGTCCGCGGGTAGAAAAGAGAAAACTGGCAAGAATCAATCCTCCTCTTGCAAAACTGTTATCGGCGTACAGCCATACTGTTTCTGGGTCGAGCTGTGGACGTAAAGGCATATTTATGGACTCTTCTTTCTGAAGAATTAAAGCGCTCGGTTCATAAAAGAAACAATCACAATAAGGATATGGCTATTTATTTTTGAGCATATACTTCTTTAAAATTTATCTAGATGTCAAACTTAGCGTTAATTTAAGTTTTTTTTTTAATTTTGGTTTTTTTTTATACATAGATAAGTTGTTGACTTTATCAACGCTCTTCAATTATATATTTCCAATTTCTTCGTAATTTAAATTACGAATAAAGTAAACTTGGTTCTTTTGATATCCTTTTATTCATTAATAACGATTTCGAATAAATACAGTGCATATGTACAAGGTGTTATTTACATCGATGTGTTACAACAGTTTTTATATAACATATTTTGAAGAAATAAAGTTTTTCAGATAACAAAACAAAACTTACACTATAATCTTATGATACTAGGGTAAAATCAACAAAGGAGAGGTCGATATTAGCAGTCAAAAAATGGGGATCCTTTTTGTAAAATAGTTGCTGACCTGCTGAGATTATTATAGAATATTAATATTCCATTATTGGTTCTTTTATCTTCTATTTAACATCAAATTTAGAATGATGTTGATAGTTATGAGATTAAGTTTAAAATGCGAGAGGAGTGAATTTACAACTTATTAATTATTAAATTTTCCTTGTTGATCAACATTTATATCAGGCAGAAATTTCGTAGCATTATATGGACAACAAAATATTTGGTTGATCCGTATACAGTGTAACTGATTTAGGTACTTCTGTTTCAGAAGAGCGTTTAATTTAAAGAAGTTTTTATAACAGTGTATACGTATTTACAAAGGTGGGTGGCGCATTGTAAAGGTGAAACAGCCTCAACCTTATTTATATCATATATGTACTTTCATAATGATATTATCTATTCTCAGTCTGAGAACAAGACAAAATCCACTGAAATCTGTAACAAAATCAAGATGTTTTTTACTGTAGGTAATTCCATACCTACAAGGTGTGTCCTTTCAATTAAGATAGCGGCACAATATGTATAATAGTATACATTAAAATTCTTGTGTCTTTGATATCATGACCTAAAATTTAATTCGAAAAGTTGATTGAACACTTACATCATTTTCTAATGGTTTAGTCTTACTATTTGAAATTGTCTAACATACACACACACACATTTTTGCAGATACCTTAAACAATCATAATAATTCCAATTTTTCATTAGTATTTTGTCTCTATGAGAATTTGACACAAATCCTGGTGCCAATTACTTTAGTGATCCGCACTTAGTTTCATAATATCTGTTGAATTTACATACTTCACATATAAAAGATTATTACAAGATTATTGACATTGTGTAATTTATAAGCTGATATCAGATATTTTATAATTAATTCTTTCCACATATTCATATCTAAAAAAAAAGGATGGACTTACAATACAAATATAAAATTAAACTGTGTGTATAAAGTTTTGTTAAAATTGCAGTCGACTCTGACAAATCCAGGGGCGGATTCAGAGAAGGGCTTTGGGAGAGGCTTGGATTCAGTGTACTTTGAACAAAGTTGGATTTTCTTGATCTAAAAAAATGCTTCATCAAATAGAGTATTATATTTTGTTGACATAAACCCCAATCAATAATGTAATAAATTGATGCGACAAACGAATTGATATAGAGAGGAAAGCATAGATGTCTAGATAATTTTTAACCCAGTGAAAATTCATTATCAGTGTTGCACAATGTTCTAATTGTATAAAAACAGCAGAGAACAGGAGAACAGCTTGGTGTTATCTAGAATGGTTAATCGCAGTCGGTGGAGAAGCGATGACAATAAATTACGTAATTTCGGACAATATTAAGCCATTTGCAGGCAAGCGCTTAACCCTATGTTAAGCCGCCTGTTGTAGGGGTGGATTTGGTTAGAAGATAGGTCGCCATGTATTTAAAACGCGAATGCGCGCCGACCGATTCACTGTTTGAAGTTAAATGGAGTGTAAATGGCAGATAACAAACCGGCACTGTTTCCGATTACGGCATTCATTGTTTCCTACCATTATGCGCGCTCCGACGGTTTATGTGTGACGTGGTTATAGTTTACGATCTATTTATTGCCGCTCAGCGATCCAACGTGGTTTACACCCTGTCCCGCCCCTCCCCCAATCGCCACTGTTCCGCATTCGTTTCATAATCTGTTCTACCTGTCACGTGGAAATTTCATGGAACAGTATCGAACAAACGGAATAGAGAATCATACTTTATGCCATATAGACAAAGAAATATCTATTACATTTCATAGGAAGATATTTCAAATTCAGAGGCCATACACGTAAACAGGAACCATCCAAGAAAAAAGTTGAAATTCAATTGGAAATATTTCCAAAAAATATGTTGTCATTTTCAATTACAATACTAAGTATTGTATATATTCTATCACTCTACTATGGTCTGAGGTGGTTTTTCACTATTTTGACGTGGATATTTTCACCTGGATTATATCGAAGAACTAAAGGCCATTAGCATAAAAAAAATTCCTATACCATCATGTTTCGTCCGTTATATTTTTAAATTTAAATATATAACATTTATGGACATTAGTGACCATTAAGAAGAGAGAAGTGAAATAAATCGGTCTATTTAAATACTATGATTATTATTATTATTATTAATATTATTATTATTATTTGTTGTAGTAGTAGTAGCAGTAGTAGTAGTAGAAGTGATAGTAGTAGTAGTAGTAGTAGTAGTAGTAGTAGTAGTAGTAGTAGTAGTAGTAGTAGTATAGATTCGTCTTGAAATAAGTAAAACTTTCTCGACCTCGTCTATCATATAGTTATGTACAAATTTTCCTAATTAATATTGACTAGACAGGGAATGTCTGAGTGATAGATTAAGATTACCGCCTTAGTCTATCATATCCAGCCTAATTTTAATCGTAAAAAAATGTGCAACCATGTTCGAAGATTTCCTCAATTTTCAAATAAATCACAGACTGAGTAAAAACTCTTTAAATATATCTCAATCTTGCAGAAAATTGTCGGATTGTTGAATTCGAATTCAAAGGCAAAAATTAATAATAAGTATTCGTTCGGAAACTCTAAACGAGTAAAAGAAGCTTTCAAAAACAGAAAAATCTTGAAATGGACTGTACGTGGTGTAGATCCTTAAAAACTTTGGACACAATGAAAAACGATATTCGAACATGGGTCCTACATTGTAGCATTCACTTCTTTCTTCTCTTAGATTCCATGCAAATATTTTTTCTAATGAAGACATTCAGTTTTTACAGATGCTATAGAATATCATCATTATCATTATGATCAACATCTCAACCATAACAATGCAAATTTATCACTTATCCATCACAATTATGCAATTACCACTAATCTAATTCTGGTTTGCAATTCCTCCTTTCATGATTGAAAGGATTTAAAATAAAAACAGTAAAATATAATGAATAAAAATAAAAAAATCTCCATAAATAATATAATAAATATAATAATTTATAATATAAAGCATATATATATATATATTATTCATGTAACCTACTTCCCTAAATAATTATGAAAATATAAAATTGATAATTCAGAATGGATATTTTTTTCATCAGGTTTTCACGATTGGTGACCCCCTGAGCCCGAAAAAAAGGTTTTCGCGAGCCTATGTCTTTTAGTAGAATAACTTTTGAAATAATTGGCCAACTGGTATATTCCTCTACTTATTAATTATTTAAAAAGTTGGGTGGCTTCCATCCCGAATTATCACAAAGAAAAGAAAACAAAGAACCCTTACTAAAAATGACCCCCAAATTCAATATTTTTGTATTCTTAATGGTATCTTACAGTAGCGAAGTGTTCAGTAGACAGCGGCCTGCGACGTCACTTGCCATGAATAGGGGCCGTCCTTCGCTTGACTTCAACTTGATCAACGATCGCGTCGCTCTCCTTGTCCTGATGAGCTGTCATGTGTCGCGTCAGGTGGTGTCGTTCTCTGAAGCTTTCGTCACAGACCGGACACCTCAGTTTTTCTTCTCGTCGCCGTCTCGAAGCCTCACCCACAGTTTCATTTTTGTGATGCGACCTCATGTGATAAACAAGATCGGACGTCATCCGGAAGGAAAGGTTGCATTTAGCGCAAACATTTTGCGCTGGAAGAGTCAAAGCAGCCAAAGAGGATGGCAGAAGTCCCGCAACACTCGCAGCAGTAGCGAGAAATCTCGGTCTGACCAGAGCTTCGGACATTGGAGGAAAGACCGAGATTGAATTATACGGCATGTTCGGATACATCTGCGGTAAATCGGGTCTGAATCCCGCCATTTTTGGACTTGGTACCGTTGGTGTCTGGGGGATCTTCAGATTTTCAAGGAGGTTGACTTGCTGTGCATCAGGTCCCATTAGGAAAGGATAGGTCATTTTACTTGGAAAGGTGGTGTATTTGTAAGGAGAGTTTCCGGTTATTGGGAGAACAGGTGGACTGACACTGCTTTGGTAACTTGCTCTGTCAGGCGAGATGGATGATCTGGGCGATGTCTGTTCATCGTTGAAGCCATTTCTGGGAGTGTTCAAAGAAACCTTTGTGAAAGCACTCCTCGATTCCATTTGTCGATCAGCCAAAGGTGTTGCACAAACAAGACCACTTGGTTCAACCAACTCGCATCTGCCGAGATGCGATTGTGGGTGATGAGCAAAACTCGAAGGACTCGGAGTTTTCTGGGATCTGTGGTTGTATCTCTGGATTTCTGGTTCCGGCGATAGTCCTGGTAAGGTTGGAGTCAGAGTCCTCGATGCATAAGAAACGAGAGGGGTTTCAGTACAATGCGACCTCCGCCTGTAATGTTTCATTGTCAGATTCTGCGGCAACCTTTCCAAAGAATCGCGATCTTGAAGTTGGTCTGTAAGGTCATCTTGGGAGCGAAGCTTCGTTAGGTCCGATAATCTTTCTGTCGAAACCAGACGAAGTTTTTCGCTTTGTCGACGTGCGAGGTTCTCATCAGGTGCCATCAGGAAGGCAACGTCAAAAGTCCGCTTACTGGTTCGTTGCAGAGGGTAGGAGGCATCGGAGGATCCATCGTCGCAGATCGTATTGGGAGATATCGTTGTAGTTGTTGATGTAGCAGGTGCTGCGCGTTCCAAGCCTGCGGAACGATCTTCCATTGTCATCGTGCTGATGATGAACAGTCAACCTGAGAGCAATGAAATTGCCATTAAGTAATCGTTTCCCTCCAATAACAATTAAATTACTTACTCATCTCTAAGTGTGTTTGTTAAAGTGATTAATGCTAGCAGTTTCAATAAACTCTTTTTGAAAAGAGTAAAAAATCTTAAGTACTAATACTTTAAACACAAAATGAAAATATGAAAGTCATATTAGCATATCCACTAAACAATGGATTATTACGAGAAGACTTAATCACGATTATAACACCAATATGAGATGTCTAATTTCATACTAACAGAAGTCCTTTTTTATATAAGGCAAGTAGTAGTAGTAGTAGTAGTCCAAATGTAATTGTATTACATATTAGCAGCACAAAACACACTTTCGGTAATTTCACAAACACTGAGTGGAATATTGAATAATAAGAAAAACTGCAGGTGATTCACCTCAAGAGTGAGTAGTTGATTGCATCCGCTCGTTGTCGATAAGCTCTCTTCTTCACCCGAAATATGGTAAGGGAAATAATGATGATGAATGCTGGTTACTACGGATTCATCTGTCGCACTTGCTGAGGAGACCGAACACACGAGTCACTATCACTGCAGAAAATGAACTGTGAAGGCTACTGAAGACTGCAGAGTCGACGGACCAACGGTCCACGCTCAAATGAAAGGTTGCTTTTGCGCATCCCCGTATTTAGTGGTTAGTCGGCTCAAGTGGCAGGAGGCAGGTGGAGGCGACCAAGGGTGGCACGGGCCAATCATAGCTTGTCCAACCTTATTCGGGGGTGGAGCATTCTTGAGGGGTGAACATATTCAGTCGTCGAGACGCGTCTGCTAGTCTGTAGTAGCCACGCCTACATATTTCAAGTTCGACACATGTGTGTCGCGCTCTCCTCTCTGCGCAGCGCAAAGTACAACCCTATGGAGCTGAGAACTCTAGTTACACTGAACGGGTGTACACTGTACATTGTACTAGTGTTAGGATGTCAGAGTGTACGCTCTCGACTCCACCTATATGGCTATGTTCTATACATTTCAAACTGACAAACGATACTGAATACATTTTTAGTACCGCTTGCGCTGCACTTTTTTCGACGATCGAACCTTTGCTTTGGCAGATACGACATTTTAATGGCCGTTGATGCTGTTGCTGAAATCCATTTTGATCGATGCCATCAATGCGATGGTCACGCACATCTCCTAGTTTGAATGATGCATGCTATTCTATTTTGCGGAGTTTTATATCACAGATTCACTCTGTTACTTTTTTACGGATGCTATTTTTACATTGAATATTTTATGTTAGGAATTTTATATTTCACATTTAAAATTCTACACTTTATGTTGCACATTACATATTTTAAATTTTGCATTACACATTTTAGATCTCAATTTTGACATCCGACAAAAAAATAAATAAATTTTAAAAAAGGAAATTTAGTTCATTTAGAAATTTGAAAAGAATTAATAGAAGTATTCTGTATTAATAGTTATGAATTATGAATGGTACGAACATGTTGGTAAAAAATATTTCTTCAATTTATTATAGACCAGAGGGAAATAGATCTTACTATAATAGTGAGATCATCCTCTGGAACGTATTTTCATCATGGAAGAGAAATGAGCTAAGTTAAATCGACCGCATGCACCGGACAGAAGGCACTACACTGCACTGCGACCGCGCCGACATTCTTTAGATTATTATTATCTGTCCCATCGTTTATCGCATAAACCTTAAATGCATGATATTAAATAATATAAAAAATTATGATAATAAAATATACCTATATATAGTGACTGACACATTTAAGAACTTGCAAGAAATAAAATCAGTAGAAAAACCTGTACCATGCAAGGCAAGCAAAGAGCTAGGTGATCAATCATAAGCCGGCAATCCATTTTACCAGGCATGTGAGAGCCGTCGACTTCTTCGCTTGGTTCCAGAGTCCATGAATCCTTCTGGGAGTTCCCAGAGGTTAAAGGACATTAACTTCTTGATTGGGTCGACAAAAACTTGTAATGACTTTTCGATTGAGCTCGGTCAACCCAGCTGGGATTTTTCTATATTCAACTTATAATTAAAGTAATTAAATAATGCAATGTTAATTAATTTTTAAATTTATAATATAAGTGAGAACAGGATTTTAGCGCCCTGGCTAATAACGAAACGAGAGCATTAAATTCCAAAAATTTCGTTTAGATATGTAATTTCTAAGACACAATTCTCGCTTAATAAGAAATCCTAAAAATTAATAATGTTAACCTGGCTTAAATTTAAAAAGTGTATAAATCCTTCTTCCAGATGGTTTTGGGTGATAGACAATCATTTATTTAACGCTGCTACCTACTATATTTGTAGAGAAATTGAGTCATATAATATTCAGATAAAGAAAACCTGGAATCATATATGTTATCTCACTAGCGCGGCGGTATGACAGACAAGATAGAAGCAGTTGAGGACGGTGCCTAATCTCATAATTTCAAGTCGTAACTTCAGGGGAATCGTTATGGGTGGCACGCGTCACACGACAGGGTGCTTCAAATGTCTGTATCTTACGTGAACCATTCGGAGATTAAGAGCGATATTCATTACTTGTACTTGGAGCAGAGTAGTATAGTGTACCAAATTCATGATCCCTTAGATTCGCTCACTTCAGTTTTATAACATTGTAACTCAATTTTATAAAATTTTCTAATAGTGCTGTATTCGTTACTATATACCCTGGCGAAAGTTTCGGATTGACATTTATTCGGAATAAAATACGAACCTTAACGAATTATTCCGGAATTTTTATCCGAATCAATGAATTTCATTCGGATCTAATTCCAAGGAAGTTTTCAATCTGAATTAATCCAAGGCGCATTCAAAATTAATCCGAACTTTTAATCCAAATTAATTAGAAATAATCCTAACTTTCAATTCAAAATCAGCTCAATAACATTCTTGACTCTTTGGACATTTTATCAAAATTTTCAACATAAAACTTACATTTACATGTTCCTTGAAAAATTCGGAATTCTTTTAAAGATTATCGTCGCTGAATCCAGTTTCAATCTGAAAACAAACAAGCCATATTATGATTTTAATAAATTTTCACCTCTATATTTTATGAAATCTGATAAATATAATAAGCCACGCAACGCCTCTAGGTGCAAACACACTCGATGTAAAAAAATGAAAGCAGGCGAGACATATAGTGTCTGCTATAAATTATATGATTATATATAGTGGTTATGAAACCTTAAATAGTACCTGGTTAATTGGGTTATCAAAGTTGGATTTAGTGTGCAAATATTGTTTCAGGCCTTTTTCATATGCTGCCGATAGATACGAATATACAGTAGTCGTGTTTTAGTGCTCGAGAAATTCTTTAGGTATCAGTTACCTTCATTTTAAAAAAATGGGACGCTTCATTAATAAAATATTATTATTAACTTTCGTGACTCTACTTAATTCTATTGGCAATTACAGAATAATAGTAGGTGAGAGTGAGATTTTGGCATCAGTGCGGATTCTATGAAATGGTTCTGAAAAATAATAGTTATTAGATAATTAATATTTAACTACTTTTACAGTTATATTGATGTTTACTTGTGGCTTTGTTTTCTAAAAAAATGTGTACGGCTGTACGCCTCGTATGCTCGTACTCTTTAGGACGCTTGCACTGAGTTGGAGGCATAGCAATAATAACTGATGATTACTTGTCACCTATAATTTGGCGTATCTTTTTAGAATGCGATGTATTATGTGACTAAAATTATATCGACACGTGCAGGGATAAGCCATCTGTCTTTATTATTGAAAAAGTAAGTGTAAAGCCTACCAAAGGGAGCAGGTATCTTTGGCTCTTCCAATTCATCCAAGTTAAACGCTCCCCAACGAGGTCACACTCCAACACACCAACACGTGCCGGACACGCGTCTATGGTTAGCACTCCGTAGTCCATAGCTCCATAGATATAAGTCATCAACCTTGTCAGCCTCGTTTATTTTTCGATTGCATCTTTCTCCAGATGAGTACTCATGGTTTTTCTAATGACTGAGCAACAATTCGACTGAAGTGATTTTCACTTCTTTCACGCAAATTGGAAACTGAATCCGAAAAAAACGTTTTCTTGATAATGTCCGCTTCATAGGAGAGACCGGGGCTATTTGAGACGCGGGGGCATTTCGAGACACACGTGGCCGGGTCAATTCGGGAATAAGAATTGACTAAGCACAAAAAATAAAAGTAATATCAAAAGAAAAAAACTGTGAAAAAACCAAATATCCAACAAGGCGGACAATTATAATATTTGTTATGCAAAACGACGAGTCCAATTTTAAAATTGAAACTTGGAGGGAAACTCATGCTTCAACATGGCGTTAATATTCAAGAACTTTTGATCAACATATCAAAGCTTATTGATCGTCGAAAGAGGGTAGTTATTAATACCCAGTGATTCGTCAGTTAAGGCGAAAAGTCACGATGAATCTCCAAAGAGAAAAATATGGCGGCAAACGGAGCAGGTTCCATGACGGAAATGGTCGGTTGCGTTAATGGACAATTGATGCATGACGACCCTTGAACTACATTCACTGCTTATTTATCATTTAATTCTTTCGTAGAAATAAAAGCCCATTTAATTTACCAAAGTAGAAGCAACTATATGTACAACTTTTTGCTAATAACACGTCCAATATTATTATTCGCTATATAGTTTTTAAAAATTATTTAACATATTTTTCTGAAGAATTTACTCAACATTTGTTCTTGAATTTCTCTTCTAGAGCGTTGGATATAACAAGGAGGGGGGTATCGGAGGTGTGTGGAGCCAATTTTGGTGGTCGGGAAATATGTTATATATAGTGGACCAAAAAGTGAGCAAAGCCATTTAAGGAATGAAGTGTCCCACAATTTTGTAGTTAAAAGTTGGATCCGATACTGTTAATTCGACCGTTTAACATATACATACTTCGAGAAGTTGAAGCGCGTACGAAAAATACGTATCTCTTAAAACACTCAGTTGTAGGGTGCCTGACAAATTGAATGTATGATGAGTTCAGAGGATTGTTGAAATAAAGGGGCGTGAAGTCTCCTCTCTCACACTTCTTGACTGCGACTGGAGTGAATCCTCCAGATGAGCGAGAAAGATTTAAATTTCACAGACGCTTGAGCAATTTCTTGACTTATCATAGAGACCACGCATATCAAAAAAGTCACACAGTCGCTGTGTTTTAAACGCTGCTTGAAAGATTTAGCTTTACCACTCTGGAAGTGAAAAGTGAAATTGAAAAGGAAGCTTGTAGAATGTGCAAACATTTTCTGCATTATTACATAAATGATTGTGCTCAAGTCAGTCTGAATAAGCGAGTTTTCCATCGGTATTCAAACTTGAAATTCAATTCGAATGAGGACTTTTATTATTACAAAAGGTGTGTGCAGAAATATGCTTAAACCAAGTTTGGAAGTTTATCATATTTCGACTCATGATTATATTGCAGTGATATCAAAGCAAAGCAAGGCTCTCGGGAATTTAATTCAAAGTCATGATGCTAAGATGCTACCGTGAAGGCGTTATCTCTGTGCACACGGTGGCTGCACGTGGCTTTGCTTATGTGTTACGTGAATACCTTACCTAAACGCCAGAAGAGAAACGTTTCTTCCTTCCGCATAACCATGCAGTTAGACAGAGCGAGATGGTACCAGAAAATTAATGGGACTCCTACGCCATCGCTATCGGCGGCCGCTATCGCGGGGCGTTCGCGTTCGTCGCACAGCAAACGTGATTCGCCTAGCCTAGAAGTTACCGAATTTACAGTCGCCAACTGCGTGAAAATGTTCGTAAATAAATTCCTCCTATGCCTGTTTTAAAAGTTCAAGTTATTCCGTGCATTTAAAAAAATTAAGAAAGTTAAGTTTTCCAGTCTAATTTTATTAAGACGATCTTAAGAATTAAGTGCGAATTTTTAAATATTAAATATTTATATCTCAAGTTTTATGTTGACCCTTAAAAGTCCTTATGGGATCGTACATACATAAGTTATAAGTCTTGAATATTAATTTTGAAGTGTCCTCAGTCATAAGTCTTAAGTCACAAGTCTTGATTCTGAAATGCCATGGGCTCTGGGTGAATATTGGTATTATTATATTTCAAGTATTTTTCCTGGTAGCATTTCTTGAAAAATCCATCCGATTCATTCGCATGCTCGATCAACCATTGAAAATTTGTAAGCATTCACTGGTTGGTGTAGTTGATGCGACGGTGGAAATATGTGGAGTGGCGGCGGTGGTTTCCGGCGGGTCCACAGAACTGCCGCGGACCGACGCATGCAGGAGGAGTCGTTCATCATTTGTTGGAAGCAGTGAAACCCATTTCGTAGGTTTGGGTTCCAGGGTTGAGAATGATCTGCATACCGAGTCGGCATCTCGGGACGAGCGAGCTAAGTGCGGGATTATGCAAAGCAGCGGCCATACAGTATAAAAATACGGAGAGACTCTGCGCCATCTTTTCCGGACCATTCTAATAACTTTCCCTCCACTCTCTTCATCCCTCTTGCTCCTCTTTATGTCTCCTTCTAGAGCCCTCGCAGCGCGCCCCTTAACCCTCCAACTGCGAATAAGATTTCGACAAAAATAACCGTAAAACCGTCGCAGACGACTTAGCACTGTCTAGAAATTCTTCTTTAAACAATGGGACCTTGAATCTTGAACTTCAGGAATGAAAATTTAATTGATTCATTTTTCGGTGTTATTCCCATGTATTACTTTAATTTAAGTCTAAAGCAATTTTAGAAGGACATACAATATTCTTTTTAAGATAGCTGTATGTATAAGCGAGAAGGAAAAAATCTATTTTTAAAGAAAATTCACTAACTTTAAGTTAGTGAATAAAGAATATAATACCACATTACGTTGATAATAGTATCAATTTATTGACCTACGACATATGATTTATATTCCATTGTGTTAGTAGATAAATTTTTATAATATGATTAGAAAGGAAAAAATCATCCAAGAAGCTTAAAAGAAAGGTACAGTAACTCCAAAGTTATTTAGAGTGGTTTACGGATGATTAGAACCGCTAGCACTACCGCCACCACGATGCCCACCACGCCCTGACAGATTAAGTCTACCACTACGAGTAGAATGAAGTATTAGAAGGTCTGCTCTAAAACTTTCGCTCACTATAGTAAACTGTCCAGTACGTGTGTTTAGTATCCTTTGTTGATTATTAGGATCTACTGGAAAAAAACGACCATTTTCTCGTGATCCAAGAAAGTAACCATTGACTACTACTGCCTCGCCTCCAAGACTCGGTCCAGTCAACCAAATGTTACCTTCTTGTAAAACATAAGAAGGAGCACGTTGATTATTTCCTGACTGCGAACTGTTTTCTGAAAAAAAAAATAACTATGAATTTGAAGAAAATATCAAAATGAAGTTTAAAATTTTATTGTATCCAATCGAGTTATGTGTTACTTACCATATAAACAAATTCAGATAACCCCGCGCGTTTTTCCACAATTTTTACTTTTTCGAAAAAATAATAGTGGGTATCCGTTAAGAACGCGAACATGGACGAATATCCACTATTATTTCTTTCCGCAATTTTAACTATTTCAAAAAAATAATAGTAGTCTATTTACTATTATTTTTTTTAAAAAAAGTTAAAATTGTGGAAAAAAACGGTATTATCTAAATTTGCTCAGATGGTAAGTAACACATGCCCTTAAGAGTTTTGGATATTTTATATTTTTACTCTATACACATTTAAGCACTTTCATTTTAACGGTACTTCTTAATTTCAGAAATATATTTTCATATCTTAATAAAAAATAATAATGTTAATAATTGTTAGTACATTTACCCGTGTAGAAATTTCCAAACCTGACCCAGACCGGTGATGAAACACACGGCCGGACCGGAATTCGGTATTTCAGATCTGGGCCCGATCGGGGCCACAGCAAAATTTCTACCCGGATAACATTATGCTTCAAGTTACAGTAGATTATTATTACTCTATCTATACTTACCAATAGAATTAAATAAGACCGCAAACGTTATGAACAGAGTTCCAATATTAGAAAAACCCATTTTTTCAAAATGCAGGTAACGGTTCTTGAAAAAATTACTTTGGTACTGTGGAAAACGTGCAATCTGTATTCATATTTATACTCGTCAGCAGTTTAATCAAGATTTACCTTGCTTATGCTCTGATGACGTATATTAATTTTATTTTTATTATTGGTAATTATATTTGTAATGTCAAATCTTTCATAAGGTAATATACGGGGGATTCCATATCATATTTACTAGCTGTGAATTCGATCTAGGATGTTCGATTTAACTATATTTGTATTTTTTGTGCTATATATATTTTATGAACACTTTTCTTCCTCATTGTGATGAACTTGCATGAATTACTTTCTTACACTTGTAACTTAAAAAGTATACTTATGTCGAAAAAAAAACACGTATCTATTTGTTTTGTATCTACAATACGCTAAAAATATTCCAGGAAATTTTATTTTATAGTATTAAATACGATATGTAATCACCTATATGCTGATACATATTTTCGAGGTCGACATTATTATAACATCAAACAAACCAAAAATTACGGTCTTAAATACGTCCTCGTCTTTCTATGCTTTTTTCTTTTTTGTTTAATGCATTAAATCCGCCTAATTACTTAAATTTATGATATCTTCTATTTATCTTACATTTCATGTTTGTAAAGAGATTAGCAAAGATAACGCGCGCGCTTTTTCTTACTACGTTTCTTATTATTATATTATATTATACGCTAAATATTATATACGCTATATATTATAAGTTAAAATATTTTTTACAGCATTTCAAGAAGTTACAGTAATTTTTTTAAGGTAAAAATATCTAGTGATGCACTTGAAAACATGAAAATCTTGATTCTTGCTCCTATCGCTCGAAATTTCGAGAATATTTTTAACCAAGATTCTTAAACAGTCATATGTTTTTCTTGTTTTACTCGAAAAATTCTTGCTTTTTTTCAACATGAAGAATAATACATTTCTTTCAATATTTTGAGAGTTTCTTTCTGATCCATTCTGTTGTAACTTCAATGGTTGATGTTAAGATGTATAGTAAAAAAAAAAACTTTTAATTTTGTTCCATCATAATCTCTATGTAAATTGTCTTCATGTGTTGTCATAATATTACAATCGACTTCCGTATATATTGAACATTATCTTGGATCGAAAAACTGAAAAATTGAACACTTCATAAAGTACCACGCTCCTTATTGCGCAATGCAAGAGCATATTGCATTGAGTAACGTATACTCAAAATTTATGCATTTTGACATTAAATTGAGAATATACATAAAATAGATTACAGCACCGATAACTGGTGCGAGCACTTCCAAAACTTCTAGCTTTCATAGAAAAATGTATGTATGGCTTTTTTTTATATATAAATATATTTGGGATCACAACCCATTAATCAGGCCGGATTTTCTAATTACCGCCTGCTCAGTGTAGCATACATATTTAAGTTTTGCGTCCACCGTTAAGATCATCGTAGCATAACTCTCCAGCGTGTGCCTCTCATGCATATTCCTCCAGTTTAACAAACACCGGTGGAGACGGAGACGAGAGAGACCCGGTACGCACTCCGGGCATACGGGGTTACTTTACGAGCGGACAACTAAGGTATGCTCTGGTTATGCTCTTTCTCTATCTCTATTTCTGCCTCTCACATTTCCTCGAGTACTGCTGTCCTGGCGAGTGTGCTTTTCGTTACGTGCTGACAAGCAACTTGCAACGAAAAGGGGGTTTTATGCCCTAGGATCTCGCAAGTATCCACCGTGACGGTGCTCGTCTCACTGCCTGCCTTTGGGTCGGTCCACGAACCTTAGTGCTGTCTCCGGTATCTCATATTCAAATACCTATTTATCTAAAGCATGCAGATCTGTATAAAGGTGAAAGTATATACAAAACTATTAGGCAATGTTGCATTGTCAAAGTTTCAAACCCTCTTTCACATGCAGAAATATGAAACGTGAAATTATATATAAACAAAACAACACATCATTTTTAAAATTTTAAAACTTTTAAAACTTTAAGTGGGTATTATTATATAAAGCTATAAATCAACAAATTCTTGTCTTGTGTATTATTACTAGAAGTTGTCTCACTTACAGCAAGTAGTGTCCTGCCGTTTTCGTCAGACAGAAAGAGAAGCGAGTGAGAGCGAAAAGGAAAGAAAAGGAAAGAAAGCACTCAAGTCATGACATCAATCTTCGCCCGGAACGAATTTCGGAATCACAGATGTGACTTTGATTTTGGTCCGATGTTCCCTAGAGAAACCAGGTTAGATTAAGTCGTCGAGTAATTTATCTGGAATCTTCTATCGTCGACATATTGAACGTTCGACCTCGATTCAGACACCTGAGCTTCCAGTAAAGGTAATTATAAGATAAAGGATCGAATGTCAAAGTCAGTTTATTTCTGAAGAGGGTAAAGTAAGTGATGACCAAGTAAAGTGAAATAAGAAAAATTTTGGGCTTAGTTTTCATCACTAGATGTGCTAAAAAGTGAACTTTATCTTAATTTTATAATTAATTAAAATTATAAATCCCTGATAATTCTTAAAATTCCATAAAAACATCAAATACAGCATCATATATTAATAAAATCTAGATTTTAAAAAAGATTTTATAGATTTTACAAAAAGGGTTTTATAATTATGATAGGCCGACGTGACTTTGCTAAAATTTCGAGTATTCAGTTTACTGAATGATTAAATTGTTATAGATGTTTATACGAATTTCGGTTGAAATCATTATAAACCGTTGACGTCTTGACAAACAGATCTATCAGATGGAGAGAAAAATACACATGTAAGGCGTCACAGTCGAGATTAAATTACCCGAAAGATTATATGTTTTATATTTTTATTTTCAATTTTTAAATTCTGACCACGCTCAATAATTAATTTAAAACTCCTGGGGTTATTATTTTTCATAGAAACCTTAAATAAATAGCCGATTATTAGAGAATTCGCAAGGCGCGGACCATACGTCAATAGTAGGTTGCGATCATATTTAATATCGATTTAGAGATTCAATACTCTTCCGTCCTGGAATGAAAGAATGGACGAAATGTAGACGCCGCTACCTATCAATTGATATCCTAAATACGTTGTTGATTAGTTTAATCTCAGCTGTAACGCCTGATATGACTGTGACGACTTTTCCTCCATCTGATAATTCTCTTTGTCAAGAGTAAATAATTGTTTTCACCTGAATTCGCATACTTGTCTAAAACAATTTAGTTTTAGTTAGTTTTGTATGTAAAAACTATTTTTCCATAATTTCTAACAAATCTAGTACATATGTCAGTATATTTGTTAGAATTGCTAACAAAAATTTCAGAGCCCTTAACATAATTTTTTATCATATTTGCAGTTACCATTAACAGGAATTTCTTAGCCATTACCGAATTTTATGTTACGATAACAGTATAATAGCTCCAGATATGTGATATATGACAGGATATTCTAATATAAATTGCTAGCAGTGTTAACATTAAATTCCGAACGTAAGAAAAGAGATTTAAACAAATTTTAGAGACAAATATTTCTCTTTAAATTTTTTTAAATATTGAACATTATAAGCCTTATAAATATGAAGGCTTATTTACGACCACTTTATCAAGCTGTCAGGAAGTAAAAAAGATTAAAACAATAAAAGTACATAGATTTAGTTGAAACATATTACTTATTCAAGCAAGTTTTTTGTATAAATATGAATACTTGAAGGTACGAGTTTTAGTGTTCAAGATAATTTTTAAGTATTCATTAAATCCATTTTGAAAAATGGGACTCTTCAACATTGCAACAGTTTTTTTAACTATTGCGACTCTATTTAATTCTATTGGTAAGTATGGAATAATACTAAATATGCAACATGACATAATATTATTGCAAGTATCTATAATAACCGAGATATGTAAAAACCAATAACATTTGTTATACGAAAATTCAATCCGGTACAATATTTTCGATCCAAGTGAATATATTTGTGAAATTAAAGTTTTCCAGTTAATTTAGATACAAAAATTAGCTTTTGAATATTGGGAATGACTCCGGGTATCAAGTACCTACCCAGTGTGCCCAGTTGTTGCCACATAACAGTTGTTGTTGTAGCAACCATAAATTTTTGTTATATCATATTTTATTATTTCTATGGTTGCATCATGACCATAACAGTTTTTCCGTGTAGGTACATTGAAAATAACTACCTTTTTTTCTTACAGAGTTCAGTTCATCAATGTCAGCGTTTGTTCATCCAGCTCCTAATCCAGTACTTCGTCCTCCTTCTTATCGGATAACAGATGGAAGAGTTTACTTAACTGGAGAGAGTGTGGCAGCCCTACCAGTAATCGTTGGTGATTACTTTCTTGGAACGTTCGATAATAACCGAATTCATCAAGTAGATCCTTATGACAGGCATGCTATAATACGCATAAGCACTGGCCGCTTTATTCATGCGACCGACGAATTTTTAGCACAGCTTCAAGAACGGTTCCTGGCCTATACGCATATTCTTCGTACCTCCCGTCGTCATTATACGGGTGAAGGTTCGTCACATCAAGGAGCAAGAGGAAGCTCAGGATAATATTATTTATAATGCAGCATTTTGATACTTTTTCATTAAAAAATTATACCTTGGAAATGAATATCATGTAATTAAAGATGTCGTATCTTTTGATGTACATATAAAACATTTTACTTAAAATTCGTATGAATTCTCTTTATTTTGCTTCTGACAGTCTGTCTGTAGATTTTTAGTTTTTGAGCGATAAACAATAGGCAGAACGTAACACAGTACCGCTTTCGAGTTTATTTGATGTTTAATCATAAAGTGGAACAAAGTGTCCATTAAATTAATACCATAAAATTATGAACACAAGCTAACAAAGGAAAACATTAAATCAGAGTATTTACATAAGTTAACAGAAATGTTAAGAAATCTTTGTTAAAACTTGAATACTGAATTTCTCGATGAAATAGAGCAAAATGTCTCTCATATGCGTTTTGGCCTACTCGGTTAAGACTCAAAAAGAAAGAACAAATTCGTTAAGCAAAAATTTTTGTTCATCGGTTCTGGTTTTGTTTTTCAAAAAACGGTTTTTTGACAATGTCATCTTTTTCAAAAGTTCTTATGTTAGTTTAAAGAAATTTGTATCCTTATAACAATGAATATAGAGGGTAGCTGTGAAAAATTTGGCAGAGGTTGGCGCGTTTGTGCAGGCGTATGCATATACGCAGGACATATGGTGATTGGCATTGCATACGACCCCCCCCCCCCCCCC